>JAMKOQ010000472.1:0-29805 GCA_026770425.1 Boechera divaricarpa | reverse complement strand
AAAACTACCAAAATGATTTAAGGAGGTGAAATATGCTCATAAGTGAATTGTATGTTTCAATATTTCAAATTTTATTATGACATTCCGTTTCGAGAGTTCGTGACGCTTACATTGAAAACAACGATAAGCTGCATAAGAATGCGAGAATGAAGAAAATAAGTTCATGAAATGTTTAGAAAACCACCAAAATAAATTAAGGGGTTAAATATGCTCATAAGTGGTGTATGTTTCAATATTTCAAATTTTATTATGACATTCCGTTTCGAGAGTTCGGCTGACCTTCCATTGAAAACAGCGATAACTCATAAGAATCGAGAATGAAGGAAATAAGTCCATTAAATGTTGAAAACCACCAAAATAAATTAAGGGGTTAAATATGCTCATAAGTGGTGTATGTTTCAATATTTCAAATTTTCATTATGACATTCCGTTTCCAGAGAGTTCGTGACCTTCCATTGAAAACAGCGATAACTCACTTAAGAATCAAAAAGGATGAAAATAAGTTCATGAAATGTTGAAAACTACCAAAATGATTTAAAGGGGTAGAAATATGCTCATAAGTGGTGTATGTTTCAATATTTCAAATTTTGTTATGACATTCCGTTTAGAGTTAGTGACCTTCCATTGAAAACATGATCACTCATAAAAATCGAGAAGGATGAAAATAAGTTCATGAAATGTTGAAAACCACCAAAATGATTTAAGGGGTTAAATATGCTCATAAGTGAGTGCTTATGTTTCAATATTTCAAATTTTATTATGACATTCCATTTCCAAGAGAGTTCGTGACTCCTTCCATTGAAAACAACGACATAACTCATAAGAATCGAGAATGAAGAAAATAAGTTCAATGAAATGTTGAAAACCACCAAAAATGAATTAAGGGGTTAAATATGCTCATAAGTGGTGTATGTTTCAATATTTCAAATTTTGTTATGACATTTCGTTTTCGAGAGTTCGTGACCTTCCGTCCTATCAAAAACAGCGATAACTCATAAGAATGGAAAAAGTGGATGAAAATAAGTTCATGAAATGTTGAAAACTACCAAAATGATTTAAGGGGTGAAAGCATATGCTCATAAGTGGTGTATGTTTCAATATTTCAAATTTTATTATGACATTCTCGTTTCGAGAGTTCGTGACCTTACATTGAAAACAGCGTATAACTCATATAAGAATCGAGAATGAAGAAGAAAATAAGTTCATTGAAATGTTGAAAAACCACCAAAATGAATTAAGGGGAGTTTAAATATGCTCAGTAAGTGGTGTATGTTCTCAATATTTCAAATTTTATTATGACATACCGTTTTCGAGAGTTCGTGACCTTCCATTGAAAACAGCGATAACTCATAAGAATCGAGGAAGATGAAAATCAGTTCATGAAATGTTGAAAACCACCAAAATGGAATTAAGGGGTTAAATATGCTCATAAGTGCAGTATATGTTTCTAATATTTCAAATTTTATTATGACATTTCGTGCTTCGAGAGTTCGCTGACCTTCCAAGCTGAAAAGCAGCCCAATAACTCATAAGAGATCGAAGGATGAAAAATAAGTTCATGAAATGTTGAAAACCACCAAAATAATTTCCAAGGAGTTTAAATTATGCTCATAAGTGGTGTATGTTTCAATATTTCAAATTTTATTATGACATTTCGATTTCGAAGAGAGTTCGTTGACCTTCCATGCTGAAAACGACAATAACTCATATTTGCAATCGATGAAGGATGAAAGTAAGTTCATGAAATGTTAAAAACCACCAAAATAATTTAAGGGGAGTTAAATATGCTCATAAGTGGTGTGTATGTTTCTAATATTTCAAATTTTATTATGACATTCCGTTTAAGGGAAAGAGTTCGTGACCTTACATTCATGAAAAAGCAGCGATAACTCATAAGAATCCAAAGAATGAAGAAAATAAGTTCATGAGATATGTTGAAAACCACCAAAATGAATTAAGAAAGTTAAATATGCTCATAAGTGGTGTATGTTTTAATATTTCAAATTTTATTATGACATTTCGTTTGAGAGTTCGTGACCTTCCATTGAAAACAGCAATAACTCATAAGAATCGAGAAGGATGAAAATAAGTTCATGGAAATGTTGAAAACCACCAAAATAATTTAAAGGGGTTAAATATGCTCATAAGTGGTGTATGTTTCAATATTTCAAATTTTAATATTATGACATTCCGTTTAGAGAGTTCGTGACCTTCCATTGAAAACAACGATCACTCATAAAAATCGAAGGATGAAAATAAGTTCATGAAATATTGAAAACCACCAAAAAATGATTTAAGGGTTAAATATGCTCATAAGTAGTGTATGTTTCAATATTTCAAATTTTATTATGAAATTCTGTTTGAAATTAAGTGACCTTCCATTGAAAACAGCGATAACTCATAAGAATCAAAAAGGATGAAAATAAGTACATGAAATTTTGAAAACTACCAAAATGATTTAAGGGGTGAAATATGCTCATAAGTGGTGTATGTTTCAATATTTCAAATTTTATTATGACATTCCGTTTGAGAGTTCGTGACCTTCCATTGAAGAAAATAGCGATAACTCATAAGAATCGAGAATGAAGAAAATAAGTTCATGAAATGTTGAAAACCACCAAAATAAATTTAAGGGGTTAAATATGCTCATAAGTGGTGTATGTTTCAATATTTCAAATTTTATTATGACATTGCGTTTAGAGAGTTCGTGACCTTCCATTGAAAATGGCGATAACTCACTAGAATCGAGAAGGATGAAAACAAGTTCATGAAATGTTGAAAACCACCAAAATGATTTAAGGGGTTAAATATGCTCATAAGTGGTGTATGTTTCAATATTTCAAATTATATTATGACATTCCGTTTAGAGAGTTCGTGACCTTCCATTGAAAACAGCGATAACTCATAAGAATCGAAATTCAGGATGAAAACAAGTTCATGAAATGTTGAAAACCACCAAAATGATTTAAGGGGTTAAATATGCTCATTAGTGGTGTATGTTTCAATATTTCAAATTATATTATGACATTCCGTTTAGAGAGTTCGCTGACCTTCCATTGAAAACAGCGATAACTCATAAGAATCAAAAAGGATGAAAATAAGTTCATGAAATGTTGAAAACTACCAAAATGATTTAAGGGGTGAAATATGCTCATAAGTGGTGTATGTTTCAATATTTCAAATTTTATTATGACATTCCGTTTCAAGAGTTCGTGACCTTCCATTGAAAACAACGATCACTTATAAAAATGCAGGAAAGGATGAAAATAAGTTTATGAAATGTTGAAAACTACCAAAATGATTTAAGGGGTTGAAATATGCTCATAAGTGGTGTATGTTTCAGTATTTCAAATTTTTTATTATGACATTCCGTTTCGAGAGTTCGTGACCTTCCATTGAAAACAACGATCACTTATAAAAATCGAGAAGGATGAAAATAAGTTCATGAAATGTTGAAAACTACCAAAATGATTTAAGGGGTTAAATATGCTCATAAGTGGTATATGTTTCAATATTTCAAATTTTATTATGACATTGCGTTTGAGAGTTCGTGACCTTCCATTGGAAACAACGATAACTCATTAGAATCGAGAAGGATGAAAACAAGTTCATGAAATGTTGAAAACCACAAAATGATTTAAGGGGTTAAATATGCTCATAAGTGGTGGATGTTTCAATATTTCAAATTATATTATGACATTCCGTTTCGAGAGTTCGTGACCTTCCATTGAAAACAGCGATAACTCATAAGAATCGAGAATGAAGGAAATAAGTCCATTAAATGTTGAAAACCACCAAAATAAATTAAGGGAGTTAAATATGCTCATAAGTGGTGTATGTTTCAATATTTCAAATTTTATTATGACATTCCGTTTCGAGTTCGTGACCTTCCATTGAAAACAGCGATAACTCATAAGAATCAAAAAGGATGAAAATAAGTTCATGAAATGTTGAAAACTACCAAAATGATTTAAGGAGTGAAATATGCTCATAAGTGGTGTATGTTTCAATATTTCTAATTTTATTATGACATTCCGTTTCGAGAGTTCGTGACCTTCCATTGAAAACAGTGATAACTCATTAGAATCGAGAAAGATGAAAACAAGTTAATGAAATGTTGAAAACCACCAAAATAATTTAAGGAGTTAAATATGCTCATAAGTGGTGTATGTTTCAATATTTCAAATTTTATTATGACATTCCATTTTAGAGTTCGTGACCTTCCATTGAAAACAACGATCACTCATAAAAATCGAGAAGGATGAAAATAAGTTCATGAAATGTTGAAAACCACCACAAAATGATTTAAGGGTTAAATATGCTCATAAGTGGTGTATGTTTCAATATTTCAAATTTTATTATGACATTCCGTTTCGAGAGTTCGTGACCTTCCATTGAAAACAGCGATAACTCATTAGAATCGAAAAGATGAAAACAAGTTCATGAAATGTTGAAAACCACCAAAAAATGAATTAAGGGGTTAAATATGCTCATAAGTGGTGTATGTTTCAATATTTCAAATTTTATTATGAAATTCTATTTAGAGAGTTCGTGACCTTCCATTGAAAACAACGATAACTCATAAGAATCAAAAAGGATGAAAATAACTTCATGAAATGTTGAAAACTACCAAAATTATTTAAGGGTGAAATATGCTCATAAGTGGTGTATGTTTCAATATTTGAAATTTTATTATGACATTCCGTATCGAGAGTTCGCTGACCTTCCATTGAAAACAATGATCACTCATAAATCAAGAAAGATGAAAACAACTTCATGAAATGTTGAAAACCACCAAAATGAATTAAGGGGTTAAATATGCTCATAAGTGGTGTATGTTTCAATATTTCAAATTTTATTATGACATTCCGTTTCGAGAGTTCGTGACCTTCCATTGAAAACAACGATAACTCATGA
The DNA here is from genome assembly GCA_026770425.1 of Boechera divaricarpa. Classification (NCBI taxonomy): domain Eukaryota; kingdom Viridiplantae; phylum Streptophyta; class Magnoliopsida; order Brassicales; family Brassicaceae; genus Boechera; species Boechera divaricarpa. Next base: position 24,888 of record JAMKOQ010000472.1, on the reverse strand, counting down.
TAGGCAGGGAGGAGGGAAAGAAGATAATGTAAATTTGAAAACTACCAATATCATTAAAGAGAATAAATATGCTCATAAGTGGTGTATGTTTTAATATTTCAAATTTTATTATGACATTTCGTTTCGAGAGTTCGTGACCTTCCATTGAAAACAGCAATAACTCATAAGAATCGAGAAGGATGAAAATAAGTTCATGAAATGTTGAAAACCACCAAAATAATTTAAGGGGTTAAATATGCTCATAAGTGGTGTATGTTTCAATATTTCAAATTTTATTATGACATTCCGTTTCGAGAGTTCGTGACCTTCCATTGAAAACCACGATCACTCATAAAAATCGAGAAGGATGAAAATAAGTTCATGAAATGTTGAAAACCACCAAAATGATTTAAGGGTTAAATATGCTCATAAGTAGTGTATGTTTCAATATTTCAAATTTTATTATGACATTCCGTTTCGAGAGTTCGCTGACCTTCCATTGAAAACAGCGATAATTCATTAGAATCGAGAATGATGAAAACAAGTTCATGAAATGTTGAAAACCACCAAAATGAATTAAGGGGTTAAATATGCTCATAAGTGGTGTATGTTTCAATATTTCAAATTTTATTATGAAATTCTGTTTGAGGATTCGTGACCTTCCATTGAAAACAACGATAACTCATAAGTTAATCAAAAAGGATGAAAATAAGTACATGAAATTTTGAAAACTACCAAAATGATTTAAGGGGTGAAATATGCTCATAAGTGGTGTATGTTTCAATATTTCAAATTTTATTATGACATACCGTTTTAGAGTTCGTGACCTTCCAGCATTGAAAACAGCGATAACTCATAAGAATCGAGAAGGATGAAAACAAGTTCATGAAATGTTGAAAACCACCAAAATGAGTTTAAGGGGTTAAATATGCTCATTAGTGGTGTATGTTTCAATATTTCAAATTATATTATGACATTCCGTTTAGAGAGTTCGTGACCTTCCATTGAAAACAGCGATAACTCATAAGAATCAAAAGGATGAAAATAAGTTCATGAAATGTTGAAAACTACCAAAATGATTTAAGGGGTGAAATATGCTCATAAGTGGTGTATGTTTCAATATTTCAAATTTTATTATGACATTCCGTTTCAAGGATTCGTGACCTTCCATTGAAAACAACGATCACTTATAAAAATCGAGAAGGATGAAAATAAGTTCATGAAATGTTGAAAACTACCAAAATGATTTAAGGGGTGAAATATGCTCATAAGTGGTGTATGTTTCAATATTTCAAATTATATTATGACATTCAGATTGGAAGAGCGGTGTCCTTGGAATGAAAGTAAAGATCACTTATAAAAATCGAGAAGGATGAAAATAAGTTCATGAAATGTTGAAAACTACCAAAATGATTTAAGGGGTTAAATATGCTCATAAGTGGTGTATGTTTCAATATTTCAAATTTTATTATGACATTGCGTTTCGAGAGTTCGTGACCTTCCATTGAAAACAACGATAACTCATTAGAATCGAGAAGGATGAAAACAAGTTCATGAAATGTTGAAAACCACCAAAATGATTTAAGGGGTTAAATATGCTCATAAGTGGTGTATGTTTCAATATTTCAAATTATATTATGACATTCCGTTTCGAGAGTTCGTGACCTTCCATTGAAAATAGCGATAACTCATAAGAATCAAAAAGGATGAAAATAAGTTCATGAAATGTTGAAAACTACCAAAATGATTTAAGAGGTGAAATATGCTCATAAGTGGTGTATGTTTCAATATTTCAAACTTTATTATGACATTCCGTTTCGAGAGTTCGTGACCTTCCATTGAAAACAACGATCACTCATAAAAATCGAGAAGGATGAAAATAAGTTCATGAAATGTTGAAAACCACCAAAATGATTTAAGGGGTTAAATATGCTCATAAGTGGTGTATGTTTCAATATTTCTAATTTTATTATGAAATTCCGTTTCGAGAGTTCGTGACCTTCCATTGAAAACAGCGATAACTCATTAGAATCGAGAAAGATGAAAACAAGTTAATGAAATGTTGAAAACCACCAAAATAATTTAAGGGGTTAAATATGCTCATAAGTGGTGTATGTTTCAATATTTCAAATTTTATTATGACATTCCGTTTCGAGAGTTCGTGACCTTCCATTGAAAACAACGATCACTCATAAAAATCGAGAAGGATGAAAATAAGTTCATGAAATATTGAAAACCACCAAAATGATTTAAGGGGTTAAATATGCTCATAAGTAGTGTATGTTTCAGTATTTCAAATTTTATTATGACATTCCGTTTCGAGAATTCGTGACCTTCCATTGAAAACAGCGATAACTCATTAGAATCGAGAAAGTTGAAAACAAGTTCATGAAATGTTGAAAACCACCAAAATGAATTAAGGGGTTAAATATGCTCATAAGTGGTGTATGTTTCAATATTTCAAATTTTATTATGAAATTCTGTTTCGAGAATTCGTGACCTTCCATTGAAAACAGCGATAACTCATAAGAATCAAAAAGGATGAAAATAAGTACATGAAATTTTGAAAACTACCAAAATGATTTAAGGGGTGAAATATGCTCATAAGTGGTGTATTTTTCAATATTTCAAATTTTATTATGACATTCCGTTTCGAGAGTTCGTGACCTTCTATTGAAAACAGCGATAACTCATAAGAATCGAGAATGAAGAAAATAAGTTCATGAAATGTTGAAAACCACCAAAATAAATTAAGGGGTTAAATATGCTCATAAGTGGTGTATGTTTCAATATTTCAAATTTTATTATGAAATTCTGTTTCGAGAATTCGTGACCTTCCATTGAAAACAACGATAACTCATAAGAATCAAAAAGGATGAAAATAAGTACATGAAATTTTGAAAACTACCAAAATGATTTAAGGGGTGAAATATGCTCATAAGTGGTGTATGTTTCAATATTTCAAATTTTATTATGACATACCGTTTCGAGAGTTCGTGACCTTCCATTGAAAACAGCGATTACTCATAAGAATCGAGAAGGATGAAAACAAGTTCATGAAATGTTGAAAACCACCAAAATGATTTAAGGGGTTAAATATGCTCATTAGTGGTGTATGTTTCAATATTTCAAATTATATTATGACATTCCGTTTCGAGAGTTCGTGACCTTCCATTGAAAACAGCGATAACTCATAAGAATCAAAAAGGATGAAAATAAGTTCATGAAATGTTGAAAACTACCAAAATGATTTAAGGGGTGAAATATGCTCATAAGTGGTGTATGTTTCAATATTTCAAATTTTATTATGACATTCCGTTTCAAGAGTTCGTGACCTTCCATTGAAAACAACGATCACTTATAAAAATCGAGAAGGATGAAAATAAGTTTATGAAATGTTGAAAACTACCAAAATGATTTAAGGGGTGAAATATGCTCATAAGTGGTGTATGTTTCAGTATTTCAAATTTTATTATGACATTCCGTTTCGAGAGTTCGTGACCTTCCACTGAAAACAACGATCACTTATAAAAATCGAGAAGGATGAAAATAAGTTCATGAAATGTTGAAAACTACCAAAATGATTTAAGGGGTTAAATATGCTCATAAGTGGTGTATGTTTCAATATTTCAAATTTTATTATGACATTGCGTTTCGAGAGTTCGTGACCTTCCATTGAAAACAACGATAACTCATTAGAATCGAGAAGGATGAAAACAAGTTCATGAAATGTTGAAAACCACCAAAATGATTTAAGGGGTTAAATATGCTCATAAGTGGTGTATGTTTCAATATTTCAAATTATATTATGACATTCCGTTTCGAGAGTTCGTGACCTTCCATTGAAAATAGCGATAACTCATAAGAATCAAAAAGGATGAAAATAAGTTCATGAAATGTTGAAAACTACCAAAATGATTTAAGAGGTGAAATATGCTCATAAGTGGTGTATGTTTCAATATTTCAAACTTTATTATGACATTCCGTTTCGAGAGTTCGTGACCTTCCATTGAAAACAACGATCACTCATAAAAATCGAGAAGGATGAAAATAAGTTCATGAAATGTTGAAAACCACCAAAATGATTTAAGGGGTTAAATATGCTCATAAGTGGTGTATGTTTCAATATTTCTAATTTTATTATGAAATTCCGTTTCGAGAGTTCGTGACCTTCCATTGAAAACAGCGATAACTCATTAGAATCGAGAAAGATGAAAACAAGTTAATGAAATGTTGAAAACCACCAAAATAATTTAAGGGGTTAAATATGCTCATAAGTGGTGTATGTTTCAATATTTCAAATTTTATTATGACATTCCGTTTCGAGAGTTCGTGACCTTCCATTGAAAACAACGATCACTCATAAAAATCGAGAAGGATGAAAATAAGTTCATGAAATATTGAAAACCACCAAAATGATTTAAGGGGTTAAATATGCTCATAAGTAGTGTATGTTTCAGTATTTCAAATTTTATTATGACATTCCGTTTCGAGAATTCGTGACCTTCCATTGAAAACAGCGATAACTCATTAGAATCGAGAAAGTTGAAAACAAGTTCATGAAATGTTGAAAACCACCAAAATGAATTAAGGGGTTAAATATGCTCATAAGTGGTGTATGTTTCAATATTTCAAATTTTATTATGAAATTCTGTTTCGAGAATTCGTGACCTTCCATTGAAAACAGCGATAACTCATAAGAATCAAAAAGGATGAAAATAAGTACATGAAATTTTGAAAACTACCAAAATGATTTAAGGGGTGAAATATGCTCATAAGTGGTGTATTTTTCAATATTTCAAATTTTATTATGACATTCCGTTTCGAGAGTTCGTGACCTTCTATTGAAAACAGCGATAACTCATAAGAATCGAGAATGAAGAAAATAAGTTCATGAAATGTTGAAAACCACCAAAATAAATTAAGGGGTTAAATATGCTCATAAGTGGTGTATGTTTCAATATTTCAAATTTTATTATGACATTGCGTTTCGAGAGTTCGTGACCTTCCATTGAAAATAGCGATAACTCACTAGAATCGAGAAGGATGAAAACAAGTTCATGAAATGTTGAAAACCACCAAAATGATTTAAGGGGTTAAATATGCTCATAAGTGGTGTATGTTTCAATATTTCAAATTATATTATGACATTCCGTTTCGAGAGTTCGTGACCTTCCATTGAAAACAGCGATAACTCATAAGAATCGAGAATGAAGAAAATAAGTTCATGAAATGTTGAAAACCACCAAAATAAATTAAGGGGTTAAATATGCTCATAAGTGGTGTATGTTTCAATATTTCAAATTTTATTATGACATTGCGTTTCGAGAGTTCGTGACCTTCCATTGAAAACAGCGATAACTCATTAGAATCGAGAAGGATGAAAACAAGTTCATGAAATGGTGAAAACCACCAAAATCATTTAAGGGGTTAAATATGCTCATTAGTGGTGTATGTTTCAATATTTCAAATTATATTATGACATTCCGTTTCGAGAGTTCGTGACCTTCCATTGAAAACAGCGATAACTCATAAGAATCAAAAAGGATGAAAATAAGTTCATGAAATGTTGAAAACTACCAAAATGATTTAAGGGGTGAAATATGCTCATAAGTGGTGTATGTTTCAATATTTCAAATTTTATTATGACATTCCGTTTCAAGAGTTCGTGACCTTCCATTGAAAACAACGATCACTTATAAAAATCGAGAAGGATGAAAATAAGTTTATGAAATGTTGAAAACTACCAAAATGATTTAAGGGGTGAAATATGCTCATAAGTGGTGTATGTTTCAGTATTTCAAATTTTATTATGACATTCCGTTTCGAGAGTTCATGACCTTCCATTGAAAACAACGATCACTTATAAAAATCGAGAAGGATGAAAATAAGTTCATGAAATGTTGAAAACTACCAAAATGATTTAAGGGGTTAAATATGCTCATAAGTGGTGTATGTTTCAATATTTCAAATTTTATTATGACATTGCGTTTCGAGAGTTCGTGACCTTCCATTGAAAACAACGATAACTCATTAGAATCGAGAAGGATGAAAACAAGTTCATGAAATGTTGAAAACCACCAAAATGATTTAAGGGGTTAAATATGCTCATAAGTGGTGTATGTTTCAATATTTCAAATTATATTATGACATTCCGTTTCGAGAGTTCGTGACCTTCCATTGAAAATAGCGATAACTCATAAGAATCAAAAAGGATGAAAATAAGTTCATGAAATGTTGAAAACTACAAAAAATGATTTAAGGGGTGAAATATGCTCATAAGTGGTGTATGTTTCAATATTTCAAACTTTATTATGACATTCCGTTTCGAGAGTTCGTGACCTTCCATTGAAAACAACGATCACTTATAAAAATCGAGAAGGATGAAAATAAGTTCATGAAATGTTGAAAACCACCAATATGATTTAAGGGGTTAAATATGCTCATAAGTGGTGTATGTTTCAATATTTCAAACTTTATTATGACATTCCGTTTCGAGAGTTCGTGACCTTCCATTGAAAACAGCGATAATTCATTAGAATCGAGAATGATGAAAACAAGTTCATGAAATGTTGAAAACCACCAAAATGAATTAAGGGGTTAAATATGCTCATAAGTGGTGTATGTTTCAATATTTCAAATTTTATTATGAAATTCTGTTTCGAGAATTCGTGACCTTCCATTGAAAACAACGATAACTCATAAGAATCAAAAAGGATGAAAATAAGTACATGAAATTTTGAAAACTACCAAAATGATTTAAGGGGTGAAATATGCTCATAAGTGGTGTATGTTTCAATATTTCAAATTTTATTATGACATTCCGTTTCAAGAGTTCGTGACCTTCCATTGAAAACAACGATCACTTATAAAAATCGAGAAGGATGAAAATAAGTTTATGAAATGTTGAAAACTACCAAAATGATTTAAGGGGTGAAATATGCTCATAAGTGGTGTATGTTTCAGTATTTCAAATTTTATTATGACATTCCGTTTCGAGAGTTCATGACCTTCCATTGAAAACAACGATCACTTATAAAAATCGAGAAGGATGAAAATAAGTTCATGAAATGTTGAAAACTACCAAAATGATTTAAGGGGTTAAATATGCTCATAAGTGGTGTATGTTTCAATATTTCAAATTTTATTATGACATTGCGTTTCGAGAGTTCGTGACCTTCCATTGAAAACAGCGATAACTCATTAGAATCGAGAAGGATGAAAACAAGTTCATGAAATGTTGAAAACCACCAAAATCATTTAAGGGGTTAAATATGCTCATTAGTGGTGTATGTTTCAATATTTCAAATTATATTATGACATTCCGTTTCGAGAGTTCGTGACCTTCCATTGAAAACAGCGATAACTCATAAGAATCAAAAAGGATGAAAATAAGTTCATGAAATGTTGAAAACTACCAAAATGATTTAAGGGGTGAAATATGCTCATAAGTGGTGTATGTTTCAATATTTCAAATTTTATTATGACATTCCGTTTCAAGAGTTCGTGACCTTCCATTGAAAACAACGATCACTTATAAAAATCGAGAAGGATGAAAATAAGTTATGAAATGTTGAAAACTACCAAAATGATTTAAGGGGTGAAATATGCTCATAAGTGGTGTATGTTTCAGTATTTCAAATTTTATTATGACATTCCGTTTCGAGAGTTCATGACCTTCCATTGAAAACAACGATCACTTATAAAAATCGAGAAGGATGAAAATAAGTTCATGAAATGTTGAAAACTACCAAAATGATTTAAGGGGTTAAATATGCTCATAAGTGGTGTATGTTTCAATATTTCAAATTTTATTATGACATTGCGTTTCGAGAGTTCGTGACCTTCCATTGAAAACAACGATAACTCATTAGAATCGAGAAGGATGAAAACAAGTTCATGAAATGTTGAAAACCACCAAAATGATTTAAGGGGTTAAATATGCTCATAAGTGGTGTATGTTTCAATATTTCAAATTATATTATGACATTCCGTTTCGAGAGTTCGTGACCTTCCATTGAAAATAACGATAACTCATAAGAATCAAAAAGGATGAAAATAAGTTCATGAAATGTTGAAAACTACCAAAATGATTTAAGGGGTGAAATATGCTCATAAGTGGTGTATGTTTCAATATTTCAAACTTTATTATGACATTCCGTTTCGAGAGTTCGTGACCTTCCATTGAAAACAACGATCACTTATAAAAATCGAGAAGGATGAAAATAAGTTCATGAAATGTTGAAAACCACCAATATGATTTAAGGGGTTAAATATGCTCATAAGTGGTGTATGTTTCAATATTTCAAACTTTATTATGACATTCCGTTTCGAGAGTTCGTGACCTTCCATTGAAAACAGCGATAATTCATTAGAATCGAGAATGATGAAAACAAGTTCATGAAATGTTGAAAACCACCAAAATGAATTAAGGGGTTAAATATGCTCATAAGTGGTGTATGTTTCAATATTTCAAAATTTATTATGAAATTCTGTTTCGAGAATTCGTGACCTTCCATTGAAAACAACGATAACTCATAAGAATCAAAAAGGATGAAAATAAGTACATGAAATTTTGAAAACTACCAAAATGATTTAAGGGGTGAAATATGCTCATAAGTGGTGTATGTTTCAATATTTCAAATTTTATTATGACATACCGTTTCGAGAGTTCGTGACCTTCCATTGAAAACAGCGATAACTCATAAGAATCGAGAAGGATGAAAACAAGTTCATGAAATGTTGAAAACCACCAAAATGATTTAAGGGGTTAAATATGCTCATTAGTGGTGTATGTTTCAATATTTCAAATTATATTATGACATTCCGTTTCGAGAGTTCGTGACCTTCCATTGAAAACAGCGATAACTCATAAGAATCAAAAAGGATGAAAATAAGTTCATGAAATGTTGAAAACTACCAAAATGATTTAAGGGGTGAAATATGCTCATAAGTGGTGTATGTTTCTATTGTGAGTACTCTCAACACTCCCCCTCAAGGTTGGCCGGTGAGGACTCCATAGGCCAATCTTGTCATGGATGTACTCACAAACACGCAACGGAGTAGCCTTAGTGAATATATCCGCCATCTGATCTCCACTCTTCACAAACTTGGTCTCAATCAACCCTTCTTGAATCTTTCCTCGAACAAAGTGACAATCCACTTCTATATGCTTTGTTCGCTCATGGAATACCGGATTAGAGGCTATATGGATCGCAGCTTGATTATCACAATATAAGCTCATCGGTTTGTCATCACTAATCCCCACATCCTTAAGAAGAGCCTTTAGCCATATCATCTCTTTAGTGACCTCTTTCATTGCTCTATACTCAGCTTCAGCACTAGATAGAGCGATAACTTTCTGTTTCTTGCTTCTCCATGTCACTAGATTACCTCCCAAGAATGTGCAATATCCGGTTGTTGATTTTCTATCTTCTTTATCTCCAGCCCAATCAGCATCACAATAAGCTTCCAATTCAGTTCTCCCATTGCACTTTAACCATATTCCCTTTCCTGGATCCCCTTTAAGATATCGGAGTATCCTCTCCACCATATTCCAATGGTGTGTTTTGGGAGCTTGCATATGTTGACTCACTCTATTGACTGCAAAACAAATATCCGGTCTAGTAATCGTTAGATAAATCAACTTCCCAACCAACCTCTGATATTGTTTCACATCTGGCCATATCTCCCCTTAATCACATCTTGATAACCTTCTTCAATGGGTGTTCTTGCTGGTTTTGATCCCAGCTTTCCAGTTTCTTTTAGTAAATCAATCACATACTTCCTTTGTGATATGAACATCCCATTGGCCTCCCTAATCATCTCAATGCCCAGAAAATACTTCAACTCTCCCAAATCTTTAATATCAAACGAAGACTTCAAAATCCCCTTAGTTTCACTAATCCCTTCAACGTCACTTCCGGTGATGATGATATCATCCACATAGATCAATACCACCACTATGCCTCCTTGATTCTTCTTAGTGAATAGGGTATGATCAGCCTCAGATTTTGTAAATCCCTTATCCATCAAACAACCACTCAATCTTTGGTACCATGCCCTCGGTGATTGTTTCAATCCGTAGATGGCTTTCCTCAACTTACACACTTCTCCTTCTTGTGTACCATATCCTTGAGGACAAGCCATGAAGACTTCTTCTTCCAGATCACCATGTAAGAAAGCATTTTTCACATCCATTTGCCATAGTCCCCATGATAGATTAATGGCAACAGATAAAAGAGCTCTAATTGAATGCAATTTAGCCACCGGTGCAAATGTTTCAGTATAGTCTTCTCCATAGACTTGTGTGTATCCTTTTGCCACTAGTCTAGCTTTGTACCTCTCCACTTCACCATTGCTCTTATACTTGATGGTGTAAACCCACCTACATCCCACCAGCTTCTTCCCTCTTGGAAGTTCAGTCAAATCCCATGTATTATTCTTCTCCATAGACCCAATTTCTTCCCTCATAGCCTGGACCCATGTCTCATCCTTACATGCTTCTTCATAGGATGTTGGGACCTTATTTTCATCAATCTTGCTCAGATATGCTTGGTGCTCCTTAGGGAAGTAAGCTAATGAGCAATACTCCTCAATTGGATATCTTCTGGCTGCAACACTTGTTTCTTCCTTTTGAGTAATGTCCGAACTACTTAGTGAGGGAGGAGTGCTGTTGCCTATAGGAACAGGATCTAAGCCCGCCGTACACTCAGAACAATCCCCACTCAATGTAGAGGACACTACTTGCTTAGTATCACCTTCAGTTGTTGCTAGACCATTAAAATACACCCTTGTATTTTTCCAATTTTCTGGACCAAACTTGAGTCTTGTGCTTCTTCTTAGAACAGGTTCTTGCATGTGAGTCTCCACATTCTCCACCTCAGCTTCGTGGTCTTGAGAAACATTCTCTTCACTTTGAGGGACCGAGGCTTCTTTTTCTTCCTCAGATTCCAATGAAGAGCTACTTTCTTCGGATTGATGACTAACCGAATCCATTTCCTCCTCAATTATGATTTGACTCGCTCCTTCATCCCCTTCTTCCCTAGGTGAAATACTTCTAAGTATTGATTCCATATCCGCCCTAGTACTCACACTCTCTTCTAAGTCTCCCACTTCTTCTCGGTGAAATAACCCACTTCTTCATCAAACCGGACTTCTCTTGACACATATATACGTTTTGTCTCTGGATCATAACACTTGTAACCCTTTTGAGTGCTTGAGTATCCAACAAACACGCACTTAATGCTCTTAGGTTCCAGCTTATTCCTTTGAGCTTCGGGAATAAACACGTAGCACCTACATCCAAAGACTCGGAGATGATCAATGCTTGGTTTAATCCCATTCAAGACCTCATAAGGAGACTTGTTTTCCAGATTTGGTGTTGGGAGCCTATTGATCACATAACAAGCTACCATCACCGCATCTCCCCAATATCTCTTAGGAACTCTTCTCTCAAACATCATACTTCTAGCCACCTCTAGCACATGTCTATTCTTCCTTTCCGACACTCCATTTTGCTGAGGTGTGTATGGGCAAGAAGTTTGATGAACTATCCCCTTATCATCCACAAACTTCTTGAACTGATTGCTTGTGTATTCTCCTCCATTGTCACTTCTAAGGATCTTAACTCTTGCTCCAAATTGTGTTTCCACATAGTTGTAGAATTTGGTGAATGATTCAAACACTTGATCTTTGGAACCCAATAGTGTCACCCATGTATACTTGGACTTCTCATCAATGAATGACACAAAATACTTATATTGATCCTTAGAAACACATGGAGCTGTCCACACATCCGAATGGACTAGCTCAAAACACTTCTCATACATTGTACTTGAATCCAGAAAGCTACTTCTACAATGTTTTCCTAACACACAAGCTTCACACTCTTTATTCTCTTGAACTAGGTTGGGCAAGACCATGCTGAGCACCTTACTACTTGGATGTCCCAAACGTGAGTGCCATAAAGAGCTTGAACCAACCGCACTAAGAGCAAATGACTTCTCTCCATCATCCACCTTCTTATTCAAAACATAAAGACCATCCTTCACTCTTCCTTTCCCAAACACCTTATCAGTCTTATTGTCCTGAAACTGAACCAAATCAGACCCAAAATAACCTTGCAATCTAGGTCCTTTGTAGCCTTATGAACCGATAATAAGTTAGAAGTGAATTCAGGAACATATAAGGCTTTAGTGTTTTTCCTAAACACTTCAAAATCTCCAATTCCTTCTATAGGCACCTCCCTACCATTAGCTACCTTAACCATTCCACCATGAGGTCTAACATTAGCTAATAAGGTTCCATCCTTAATCATATGGTGACTAGCACCCGAATCAACAATAACCTTGTTCTGAATTTTTGAAACAAAACATCTCTTACCTGATTCGGTGAGCCTTGCAATGCTCTTGATCAAAGCTTCAAAATCAGATTTTCGAACCAGCCCATTACCCTCTTCAGCTTGAGCTGTTCCAGCAAACACCCTTTGCCCTTGACCGCCCCCTTGGCCATTTCCTCTCAGCCTAGCCGGTTTCAAGTGTGGATGAAGAGTCCAGCATTTCTCTTTGCTATGACCTTTCATCTTACAATGCTCACAAACTAGTGCTTTCTTGTCTCCATAAAGCTCCGGTTTGTACACAGCATGAGCCATCTCACTAGATGGTTGAAATAGGCTCCTTGAGCCTTCTTCCTTCTGAATTTGTTGACAAACTTCATTTAGAGTTGGAAGTTTATCAAACCTCAAAATATGTTGAATGAGACCCTTATAAGAGTCATTGAGAGTAAGCAGCAACCCAAAGACTTGATCTTGCTCCCTCCTTTCATTCAGTTCCTTAAGGTCATTTGTGGGTGGTCTAAGCATCTCTAACTCTGCCCACAACCCTCTAAAGACCCCAAACAAATCATTGAACGCCTTCCCCTCTTGCTGAAGATCATTCAAAGCCTTTTTCACCTCAAAAATCCTAGAAATGTTTGAAACATCTCCATACACGCCCTTGAGTGTATCCCACAACTCCTTGGCAGTTTCACAATAGGAATAACCAGCAAGGATAGAAGCATCTAAAGAGCCTTGAATCATGGTTAAGACTTGCTGGTCCTCCTGGTCCCATTTCTTCACCTTCTCAGCTCTAGCAGCAGCATCCTCACCTTCCACCATTGGGCTCTTCTTCACAGCCTCAATGCCATCTTCAACATATCCCCATAGCCCTCGGCTCCTTAGGGCAGTCTTTGCAGTCCTTGACCACAACAAGTAGTTATTCCCCTTGAGAACAACTGGTAGAACAGCTTGCTTTTGCATCTCCATGAATTGTTTGCACTTTCAAGAATAAACCAAGATTTCTCAAGAACACAAACCCAGATTTTTCAAGAACACAAACCCAGATTTTTTTCCAAAAACACAAGAATAAACCCACTCAGATCTTTAGAACTGCTCTGATACCATGTAGATTTATGAGTATAGAGTATAGATTTGTGAGAATAGAAGCAAGAATTGAAGAATAAAAGAGATAAAGTGTGGGCGTTTTTGGGAGAGCTCACAAAAGGCTGAAAACTGTTTTTTTTCTTCAATTCTTGCTTCTATTCTCACAAATCTATACTCTATACTCATAAATCTACAGTTTCAATATTTCAAATTTTATTATGACATTCCGTTTCAAGAGTTCGTGACCTTCCATTGAAAACAACGATCACTTATAAAAATCGAGAAGGATGAAAATAAGTTTATGAAATGTTGAAAACTACCAAAATGATTTAAGGGGTGAAATATGCTCATAAGTGGTGTATGTTTCAGTATTTCAAATTTTATTATGACATTCCGTTTCGAGAGTTCGTGACCTTCCATTGAAAACAACGATCACTTATAAAAATCGAGAAGGATGAAAATAAGTTCATGAAATGTTGAAAACTACCAAAATGATTTAAGGGGTTAAATATGCTCATAAGTGGTGTATGTTTCAATATTTCAAATTTTATTATGACATTCCGTTTCGAGAGTTCGTGACCTTCCATTGAAAATAGCGATAACTCATAAGAATCAAAAAGGATGAAAATAAGTTCATGAAATGTTGAAACCTCGAAAAATGATATAAACACTTATTCACGATAAGACGCGCTTTAGATCTCAATATTTCAAATTTTATTATGACATTCCGTTTCGAGTGTTCGTGACCTTCCATTGAAAACCACGATCACTCATAAAAATCGAGAAGGATGAAAATAAGTTCATGAAATGTTGAAAACCACCAAAATGATTTAAGGGGTTAAATATGCTCATAAGTAGTGTATGTTTCAATATTTCAAATTTTATTATGACATTCCGTTTCGAGAGTTCGTGACCTTCCATTGAAAACAGCGATAATTCATTAGAATCGAGAATGATGAAAACAAGTTCATGAAATGTTGAAAACCACCAAAATGAATTAAGGGGTTAAATATGCTCATAAGTGGTGTATGTTTCAATATTTCAAATTTTATTATGAAATTCTGTTTCGAGAATTCGTGACCTTCCATTGAAAACAACGATAACTCATAAGAATCAAAAAGGATGAAAATAAGTACATGAAATTTTGAAAACTACCAAAATGATTTAAGGGGTGAAATATGCTCATAAGTGGTGTATGTTTCAATATTTCAAATTTTATTATGACATACCGTTTCGAGAGTTCGTGACCTTCCATTGAAAACAGCGATAACTCATAAGAATCGAGAAGGATGAAAACAAGTTCATGAAATGTTGAAAACCACCAAAATGATTTAAGGGGTTAAATATGCTCATTAGTGGTGTATGTTTCAATATTTCAAATTATATTATGACATTCCGTTTCGAGAGTTCGTGACCTTCCATTGAAAACAGCGATAACTCATAAGAATCAAAAAGGATGAAAATAAGTTCATGAAATGTTGAAAACTACCAAAATGATTTAAGGGGTGAAATATGCTCATAAGTGGTGTATGTTTCAATATTTCAAATTTTATTATGACATTCCGTTTCAAGAGTTCGTGACCTTCCATTGAAAACAACGATCACTTATAAAAATCGAGAAGGATGAAAATAAGTTTATGAAATGTTGAAAACTACCAAAATGATTTAAGGGGTGAAATATGCTCATAAGTGGTGTATGTTTCAGTATTTCAAATTTTATTATGACATTCCGTTTCGAGAGTTCGTGACCTTCCATTGAAAACAACGATCACTTATAAAAATCGAGAAGGATGAAAATAAGTTCATGAAATGTTGAAAACTACCAAAATGATTTAAGGGGTTAAATATGCTCATAAGTGGTGTATGTTTCAATATTTCAAATTTTATTATGACATTGCGTTTCGAGAGTTCGTGACCTTCCATTGAAAACAACGATAACTCATTAGAATCGAGAAGGATGAAAACAAGTTCATGAAATGTTGAAAACCACCAAAATGATTTAAGGGGTTAAATATGCTCATAAGTGGTGTATGTTTCAATATTTCAAATTATATTATGACATTCCGTTTCGAGAGTTCGTGACCTTCCATTGAAAATAGCGATAACTCATAAGAATCAAAAAGGATGAAAATAAGTTCATGAAATGTTGAAAACTACCAAAATGATTTAAGAGGTGAAATATGCTCATAAGTGGTGTATGTTTCAATATTTCAAACTTTATTATGACATTCCGTTTCGAGAGTTCGTGACCTTCCATTGAAAACAACGATCACTTATAAAAATCGAGAAGGATGAAAATAAGTTCATGAAATGTTGAAAACTACCAAAATGATTTAAGGGGTGAAATATGCTCATAAGTGGTGTATGTTTCAATATTTCAAACTTTATTATGACATTCCGTTTCGAGAGTTCGTGACCTTCCATTGAAAACAACGATCACTCATAAAAATCGAGAAGGATGAAAATAAGTTCATGAAATGTTGAAAACCACCAAAATGATTTAAGGGGTTAAATATGCTCATAAAAGGTGTATGTTTCAATATTTCTAATTTTATTATGAAATTCCGTTTCGAGAGTTCGTGACCTTCCATTGAAAACAGCGATAACTCATTAGAATCGAGAAAGATGAAAACAAGTTAATGAAATGTTGAAAACCACCAAAATAATTTAAGGGGTTAAATATGCTCATAAGTGGTGTATGTTTCAATATTTCAAATTTTATTATGACATTCCGTTTCGAGAGTTCGTGACCTTCCATTGAAAACAACGATCACTCATAAAAATCGAGAAGGATGAAAATAAGTTCATGAAATGTTGAAAACCACCAAAATGATTTAAGGGGATAAATATGTTCATATGTGGTGTATGTTTCAATATTTCAAATTATATTATGACATTCCGTTTCGAGAGTTCGTGACCTTCCATTGAAAATAGCGATAACTCATAAGAATCAAAAGGATGAAAATAAGTTCATGAAATGTTGAAAACTACCAAAATGATTTAAGGGGTGAAATATGCTCATAAGTGGTGTATGTTTCAATATTTCAAACTTTATTATGACATTCCGTTTCGAGAGTTCGTGACCTTCCATTGAAAACAACGATCACTCATAAAAATCGAGAAGGATGAAAATAAGTTCATGAAATGTTGAAAACCACCAAAATGATTTAAGGGGTTAAATATGCTCATAAGTGGTGTATGTTTCAATATTTCAAATTTTATTATGACATTCCGTTTCGAGAGTTCGTGACCTTCCATTGAAAACAACGATCACTCATAAAAATCGAGAAGGATGAAAATAAGTTCATGAAATGTTGAAAACCACCAAAATGATTTAAGGGGTTAAATATGCTCATAAGTGGTGTATGTTTCAATATTTCAAATTTTATTATGACATTCCGTTTCGAGAGTTCGTGACCTTCCATTGAAAACAACGATCACTCATAAAAATCGAGAAGGATGAAAATAAGTTCATGAAATGTTGAAAACCACCAAAATGATTTAAGGGGTTAAATATGCTCATAAGTGGTGTATGTTTCAATATTTCAAATTTTATTATGACATTCCGTTTCGAGAGTTCGTGACCTTCCATTGAAAACAGCGATAACTCATTAGAATCGAGAAAGATGAAAACAAGTTCATGAAATGTTGAAAACCACCAAAATGAATTAAGGGGTTAAATATGCTCATAAGTGGTGTATGTTTCAATATTTCAAATTTTATTATGAAATTCTATTTCGAGAGTTCGTGACCTTCCATTGAAAACAACGATAACTCATAAGAATCAAAAAGGATGAAAATAACTTCATGAAATGTTGAAAACTACCAAAATTATTTAAGGGGTGAAATATGCTCATAAGTGGTGTATGTTTCAATATTTGAAATTTTATTATGACATTCCGTATCGAGAGTTCGTGACCTTCCATTGAAAACAATGATCACTCATAAAAATCAAGAAAGATGAAAACAACTTCATGAAATGTTGAAAACCACCAAAATGAATTAAGGGGTTAAATATGCTCATAAGTGGTGTATGTTTCAATATTTCAAATTTTATTATGACATTCCGTTTCGAGAGTTCGTGACCTTACATTGAAAACAGCGATAACTCATAAGAATCGAGAATGAAGAAAATAAGTTCATGATATGTTGAAAACCACCAAAATGAATTAAGAGATTAAATATGCTCATAAGTGGTGTATGTTTTAATATTTCAAATTTTATTATGACATTTCGTTTCGAGAGTTCGTGACCTTCCATTGAAAACAGCAATAACTCATAAGAATCGAGAAGGATGAAAATAAGTTCATGAAATGTTGAAAACCACCAAAATAATTTAAGGGGTTAAATATGCTCATAAGTGGTGTATGTTTCAATATTTCAAATTTTAATATGACATTCCGTTTCGAGAGTTCGTGACCTTCCATTGAAAACCACGATCACTTATAAAAATCGAGAAGGATGAAAATAAGTTTATGAAATGTTGAAAACTACCAAAATGATTTAAGGGGTGAAATATGCTCATAAGTGGTGTATGTTTCAGTATTTCAAATTTTATTATGACATTCCGTTTCGAGAGTTCGTGACCTTCCATTGAAAACAACGATCACTTATAAAAATCGAGAAGGATGAAAATAAGTTCATGAAATGTTGAAAACTACCAAAATGATTTAAGGGGTTAAATATGCTCATAAGTGGTGTATGTTTCAATATTTCAAATTTTATTATGACATTCCGTTTCGAGAGTTCGTGACCTTCCATTGAAAATAGCGATAACTCATAAGAATCAAAAAGGATGAAAATAAGTTCATGAAATGTTGAAAACTACCAAAATGATTTAAGGGGTGAAATATGCTCATAAGTGGTGTATGTTTCAATATTTCAAATTTTATTATGACATTCCGTTTCGAGTGTTCGTGACCTTCCATTGAAAACCACGATCACTCATAAAAATCGAGAAGGATGAAAATAAGTTCATGAAATGTTGAAAACCACCAAAATGATTTAAGGGGTTAAATATGCTCATAAGTAGTGTATGTTTCAATATTTCAAATTTTATTATGACATTCCGTTTCGAGAGTTCGTGACCTTCCATTGAAAACAGCGATAATTCATTAGAATCGAGAATGATGAAAACAAGTTCATGAAATGTTGAAAACCACCAAAATGAATTAAGGGGTTAAATATGCTCATAAGTGGTGTATGTTTCAATATTTCAAATTTTATTATGAAATTCTGTTTCGAGAATTCGTGACCTTCCATTGAAAACAACGATAACTCATAAGAATCAAAAAGGATGAAAATAAGTACATGAAATTTTGAAAACTACCAAAAATGATTTAAGGGGTGAAATATGCTCATAAGTGGTGTATGTTTCAATATTTCAAATTTTATTATGAAATTCTGTTTCGAGAATTCGTGACCTTCCATTGAAAACAGCGATAACTCATAAGAATCGAGAAGGATGAAAACAAGTTCATGAAATGTTGAAAACCACCAAAATGATTTAAGGGGTTAAATATGCTCATTAGTGGTGTATGTTTCAATATTTCAAATTATATTATGACATTCCGTTTCGAGAGTTCGTGACCTTCCATTGAAAACAGCGATAACTCATAAGAAACAAAAAGGATGAAAATAAGTTCATGAAATGTTGAAAACTACCAAAATGATTTAAGGGGTGAAATATGCTCATAAGTGGTGTATGTTTCAATATTTCAAATTTTATTATGACATTCCGTTTCAAGAGTTCGTGACCTTCCATTGAAAACAACGATCACTTATAAAAATCGAGAAGGATGAAAATAAGTTTATGAAATGTTGAAAACTACCAAAATGATTTAAGGGGTGAAATATGCTCATAAGTGGTGTATGTTTCAGTATTTCAAATTTTATTATGACATTCCGTTTCGAGAGTTCGTGACCTTCCATTGAAAACAACGATCACTTATAAAAATCGAGAAGGATGAAAATAAGTTCATGAAATGTTGAAAACTACCAAAATGATTTAAGGGGTTAAATATGCTCATAAGTGGTGTATGTTTCAATATTTCAAATTTTATTATGACATTGCGTTTCGAGAGTTCGTGACCTTCCATTGAAAACAACGATAACTCATTAGAATCGAGAAGGATGAAAACAAGTTCATGAAATGTTGAAAACCACCAAAATGATTTAAGGGGTTAAATATGCTCATAAGTGGTGTATGTTTCAATATTTCAAATTATATTATGACATTCCGCGGCGAGAATCCGTATCTACACACTGAACATACCCATCGCTCATACGAACTGAGAAGGATGAAAATAAGTTCATGAAATGTTGAAAACTACCAAAATGATTTAAGAGGTGAAATATGCTCATAAGTGGTGTATGTTTCAATATTTCAAACTTTATTATGACATTCCGTTTCGAGAGTTCGTGACCTTCCATTGAAAACAACGATCACTTATAAAAATCGAGAAGGATGAAAATAAGTTCATGAAATGTTGAAAACTACCAAAATGATTTAAGGGGTGAAATATGCTCATAAGTGGTGTATGTTTCAATATTTCAAACTTTATTATGACATTCCGTTTCGAGAGTTCGTGACCTTCCATTGAAAACAACGATCACTCATAAAAATCGAGAAGGATGAAAATAAGTTCATGAAATGTTGAAAACCACCAAAATGATTTAAGGGGTTAAATATGCTCATAAAAGGTGTATGTTTCAATATTTCTAATTTTATTATGAAATTCCGTTTCGAGAGTTCGTGACCTTCCATTGAAAACAGCGATAACTCATTAGAATCGAGAAAGATGAAAACAAGTTAATGAAATGTTGAAAACCACCAAAATAATTTAAGGGGTTAAATATGCTCATAAGTGGTGTATGTTTCAATATTTCAAATTTTATTATGACATTCCGTTTCGAGAGTTCGTGACCTTCCATTGAAAACAACGATCACTCATAAAAATCGAGAAGGATGAAAATAAGTTCATGAAATGTTGAAAACCACCAAAATGATTTAAGGGGATAAATATGTTCATATGTGGTGTATGTTTCAATATTTCAAATTATATTATGACATTCCGTTTCGAGAGTTCGTGACCTTCCATTGAAAATAGCGATAACTCATAAGAATCAAAAAGGATGAAAATAAGTTCATGAAATGTTGAAAACTACCAAAATGATTTAAGGGGTGAAATATGCTCATAAGTGGTGTATGTTTCAATATTTCAAACTTTATTATGACATTCCGTTTCGAGAGTTCGTGACCTTCCATTGAAAACAACGATCACTCATAAAAATCGAGAAGGATGAAAATAAGTTCATGAAATGTTGAAAACCACCAAAATGATTTAAGGGGTTAAATATGCTCATAAGTGGTGTATGTTTCAATATATCACAGTAGAGTGTCATATTCCGATAGAAGGTAGATCTAGGTGCTAGCCATATCATCGAAAACTAATAAAAATCGAGAAGGATGAAAATAAGTTCATGAAATGTTGAAAACCACCAAAATGATTTAAGGGGTTAAATATGCTCATAAGTGGTGTATGTTTCAATATTTCAAATTTTATTATGACATTCCGTTTCGAGAGTTCGTGACCTTCCATTGAAAACAACGATCACTCATAAAAATCGAGAAGGATGAAAATAAGTTCATGAAATGTTGAAAACCACCAAAATGATTTAAGGGGTTAAATATGCTCATAAGTGGTGTATGTTTCAATATTTCAAATTTTATTATGACATTCCGTTTCGAGAGTTCGTGACCTTCCATTGAAAACAGCGATAACTCATTAGAATCGAGAAGGATGAAAACAAGTTCATGAAAAGTTGATAACCACCAAAATGAATTAAGGGGTTAAATATGCTCATAAGTGGTGTATGTTTCAATATTTCAAATTTTATTATGAAATTCTATTTCGAGAGTTCGTGACCTTCCATTGAAAACAACGATAACTCATAAGAATCAAAAAGGATGAAAATAACTTCATGAAATGTTGAAAACTACCAAAATTATTTAAGGGGTGAAATATGCTCATAAGTGGTGTATGTTTCAATATTTGAAATTTTATTATGACATTCCGTATCGAGAGTTCGTGACCTTCCATTGAAAACAATGATCACTCATAAAAATCAAGAAAGATGAAAACAACTTCATGAAATGTTGAAAACCACCAAAATGAATTAAGGGGTTAAATATGCTCATAAGTGGTGTATGTTTCAATATTTCAAATTTTATTATGACATTCCGTTTCGAGAGTTCGTGACCTTACATTTGAAAACAGCGATAACTCATAAGAATCGAGAATGAAGAAAATAAGTTCATGATATGTTGAAAACCACCAAAATGAATTAAGAGATTAAATATGCTCATAAGTGGTGTATGTTTTAATATTTCAAATTTTATTATGACATTTCGTTTCGAGAGTTCGTGACCTTCCATTGAAAACAGCAATAACTCATAAGAATCGAGAAGGATGAAAATAAGTTCATGAAATGTTGAAAACCACCAAAATAATTTAAGGGGTTAAATATGCTCATAAGTGGTGTATGTTTCAATATTTCAAATTTTATTATGACATTCCGTTTCGAGAGTTCGTGACCTTCCATTGAAAACAGCGATAACTCATAAAAATCGAGAAAGATGAAAATAAGTTCATGAAATATTGAAAACCACCAAAATGATTTAAGGGGTTAAATATGCTCATAAGTAGTGTATGTTTCAATATTTCAAATTTTATTATGACATTCCGTTTCGAGAGTTCGTGACCTTCCATTGAAAACAGCGATAACTCATTAGAATCGAGAAAGATGAAAACAAGTTCATGAAATGTTGAAAACCACCAAAATGAATTAAGGGGTTAAATATGCTCATAAGTGGTGTATGTTTCAATATTTCAAATTTTATTATGACATTCCGTTTCGAGAATTCGTGACCTTCCATTGAAAACAGCGATAACTCATAAGAATCAAAAAGGATGAAAATATGTACATGAAATGTTGAAAACCACCAAAATGAATTAAGGGGTTAAATATGCTCATCAGTGGTGTATGTTTCAATATTTCAAATTTTATTATGAAATTCTGTTTCGAGAATTCGTGACCTTCCATTGAAAACAGCGATAACTCATAAGAATCAAAAAGGATGAAAATATGTACATGAAATTTTGAAAACTACCAAAATGATTCAAGGGGTGAAATATGCTCATAAGTGGTGTATGTTTCAATATTTCAAATTTTATTATGACATACCGTTTCGAGAGTTCGTGACCTTCCATTGAAAACAGCGATAACTCATAAGAATCGAGAATGAAGAAAATCAGTTCATGAAATGTTGAAAACCACCAAAATGAATTAAGGGGTTAAATATGCTCATAAGTGGTATATGTTTCAATATTTCAAATTTTATTATGACATTTCGTGTCGAGAGTTCGTGACCTTCCATTGAAAACAGCAATAACTCATAAGAATCGAGAAGGATGAAAATAAGTTCATGAAATGTTGAAAACCACCAAAATAATTTAAGGGGTTAAATTATGCTCATAAGTGGTGTATGTTTCAATATTTCAAATTTTATTATGACATTTCGTTTCGAGAGTTCGTGACCTTCCATTGAAAACAGCAATAACTCATAAGAATCGAGAAGGATGAAAATAAGTTCATGAAATGTTAAAAACCACCAAAATAATTTAAGGGGTTAAATATGCTCATAAGTGGTGTATGTTTCAATATTTCAAATTTTATTATGACATTCCGTTTTTATTTTTATTGTCCTTCCATTGACAACATCTATAACTTATAACAATACGGAATTATGCAGATATTTTCATGATATTTTAAAACCCACAAAAAAAAATTAAGGGTTTAAATATGCTCATAAGTGGTGTATGTTTTAATATTTCAAATTTTATTATGACATTTCGTTTCGAGAGTTCGTGACCTTCCATTAGAAAACAAAGCAATAACTCATAAGAATCGAGAAGGATGAAAATAAGTTCATGAAATGTTGAAAACCACCAAAATAATTTAAGGGGTTAAATATGCTCATAAGTGGTGTATGTTTCAATATTTCAAATTTTTATTATGACATTCCGTTTCGAGTTCGTGACCTTCCATTGAAAACAACGATCACTCATAAAAATCGAGAAAGATGAAAATAAGTTCATGAAATATTGAAAACCACCAAAATGATTTAAAGGGTTAAATATGCTCATAAGTAGTGTATGTTTCAATATTTCAAATTTTATTATGACATTCCGTTTAGAGAGTTCGTGACCTTCCATTGAAAACAGCGATAACTCATTAGAATCGAGAAAGATGAAAACAAGTTCATGAAATGTTGAAAACCACCAAAATGAATTAAGGGAGTTAAATATGCTCATAAGTGGTGTATGTTTCAATATTTCAAATTTTATTATGAAATTCTGTTTGAGAATTCGTGACCTTCCATTGAAAACAGCGATAACTCATAAGAATCTCAAAGGATGAAAATAAGTACATGAAATTTTGAAAACTACCAAAATGATTTAAGGGGTGAAATATGCTCATAAGTGGTGTATGTTTCAATATTTCAAATTATATTATGACATTCCGTTTCGAGAGTTCGTGGATTGGCATAGAAACGAGTAAGAAAACAGAATAGATGTGGATGATGAACGTAAGATCATAAAATAAAGAAAACCACCAAAATAAATTAAGGGGTTAAATATGCTCATAAGTGGTGTATGTTTCAATATTTCAAATTTTATTATGACATTGCGTTTCGAGAGTTCGTGACCTTCCATTGAAAATAGCGATAACTCACTAGAATCGAGAAGGATGAAAACAAGTTCATGAAATGTTGAAAACCACCAAAATGATTTAAGGGTTTAAATATGCTCATAAGTGGTGTATGTTTCAATATTTCAAATTATATTATGACATTCCGTTTCGAGAGTTCGTGACCTTCCATTGAAAACAGCGATAACTCATAAGAATCGAGAATGAAGAAAATAAGTTCATGAAATGTTGAAAACCACCAAAATAAATTAAGGGGTTAAATATGCTCATAAGTGGTGTATGTTTCAATATTTCAAATTTTATTATGACATTGCGTTTCGAGAGTGTCGAAAAATATACAACACCATAAGGATCTTGTTTCCTTATGGTGAGGGGAACACACAAGAGAGTTCTACAATCGCCTATGCATAAGCATATGAGCTCAGTGAGACTAAGGACATGAGATTCAACTCTATGTCTTCCTCATTAAACCTCATATGATTATACAAGACTCATAAGAACCCTTCCTTATTCTCTCTCTCACTCGCTCATGATATTGCTTAAGAGTAAGTATGAAATCGCAAATACATAAGAAGAAGAAGAGAGAGTTTTCCTCTAAGGGGTTTTCTTTTATTTCATCTCTTTGTGTTCATCTTTCTGAGTGAGAATCTGTGCCACATTTATAGGAAATAAAAAGACCCTTGTTTCCATTTCTTTAGAGCTCCAATTTCCATTTT
>JAMKOQ010000232.1:0-48265 GCA_026770425.1 Boechera divaricarpa | reverse complement strand
GATTTGGACCAATGTGCACTCGTCAGAGGATTCCATCCAGACCATGAAGAACCGAGTGAAAAGGGAGACCTGTTCTGAAATCTTGACTCAAATACGAAGCCGTGAGAGTTGGAATCAGGTCAATAGCATCTCTGGATCAAAAGTTATGATTTTTCCAACACGATGGATTCTACACTTGCCTCAGTTAGAAGCTGCCGGATTTGGAATGCTACAATCATATGTTTGGAAACCTGGAGAGCCTCGGCGATACTAGAGCCTCTTCACAACAGCAAGACACGTGCATCTAGTGTCTTCACTGTCCTCATATAGTGAAGACACACAAGGCGTGCTAAGGAATTGTACTCTTTTTCCTTATCTTCGGTTTTCCCACTGGGTTTTTCTGACGAAAGGTTTTAACGAGGCAACACCCTTAGTGCGCATTCCAGGGAGTTTGTTCTCAGTCTAATACATCCTCCACAAGCCCATGAGATACTTCAGTATCAAAAGAGATATGCACGAAAATAAGAGGAGCCCATGTTGCTCCAAACTTTCCATTTTTGAGTTATTTCCTTTTTCTTGCAAGTCTTGTTGTTTCTATTGAAACTACTTGCTGTTTTGCTTTATTTGTGACGTTTTTCACCTAGGGTTATGTTATAAAAACCTCCAGGTCATCCCTTGTATCGAAAAGCAAGTTTTAACCTAAAGAAAATTGAGTTTATTCTCTTAGAAAGGCAGCAGCCGCTTCCCTTCGTTCTTCTCTTGTTTTGATCGAGTAATTGCACTCTCAAGCCTGAGAATCCCACGTGATTATCACAAGACTTCCGCATCTTGTGTGGCCTCACATCGATCCATTCGTTCTCCTTCAAGATGAGCATCTCTTTTGAAGAAAAACAACACCGTTGAAGAAGACTTGGTGTGACTCCAATCTCATCTTCAGCTTTCAAGCTCCAACCTTTGCTGCCTTGTGCTGCTGTCCTTTGGTGTGACTCTGAGGCGTGTATCATTTTGGTATCAGAGCTAAAAGCTCCTATCCATCAGGTTGTATTCATCCAACCTTTATCCCTTTATTTCTGTTTTGCTGTTTCTGTTTTTATTAATCAAAAGCCACAAAAAAAATCTGTTGTTTTCTTTTTTTTAAATCGTTTGATTGCTTATGTTTTTGGGTTGTTAGTTGTTTGTTTCAGTAATCTAGAAAAGAAAAGAAAAAAGAAGATAGAGCTGTAGAAGAAAACGGATAGGAGTGTTTCACCCTGTTAATCATTTTTGCTTCTGTTTTGTGAACCTGTTTTGTTGCATCTTGTTTGATCAATTAGAACTGGAATTGAATCATCATATTAGGCTGTTGTTTGCAACATTAGAGACTGAATTTTCATGGCTGCTAGGTTGCTAAAGGAGAAGATAAAATTTGGAAATTAGGGCTTTAGGAGAATTAAGGGTGCAGTTTCCTTTTTCTGTTTCAGCTGCATTTCCTTTTTCTGTTTTATCTGAATTTCTATTTTTGATTAGAGCTGAAATTCGACCACCTTATAAAAGAAATAGGAATCGTTAATTGCCTGAGCTGAAGTGGTTATGAGTTATTTCTGTTGATTGTTTACTGCAATTTTCGGATTACACTTATTGCTTGTGACAAAACTCTCACTCCCCTCATAAACTAAGCGATTTTAATTCTGTTTTTGTGAGGTACAACTTGGAACAGAATTTATGGAGTATGAAGAAGGAGATAAGAGTGATTACAACACATCTGAAGTTGATTGGGGAGAAGAAAGAATTCCCGAGACCTGAAAGTGATTTTGATGCTGAAACATGGAGTGGCGAAACTGATTCTAACATCAGTTATGGAGATGATCTTGGACGTGAAGAAGAGTTTGAACATGAACCATCATACCCGAACCGCACTACACCAAGATATCCAAAGCCATGGACTTCATGGAGACCACGGGCTCTCTTTCATCCCACTTACAAATCCAAATCCAGAATATATTATAGCGATGGAACTAAGTTTTTTGGACCTGTATTCTTTTTGTTTACAGGATTGGATTATCTACAATGGGAAACCAACATGCATAAGTACTTTTGGTACTACAGAATTCCCCATGAAGAAAAGCTGTCAATTGCCCTTGGACAACTCAGGAGGGAAGCATTAAAGTGGTGGGATTGTGACGAGTATAATCGATGGCATTACAAAGAGCCGAAAATCAGAACATGGGAAGAACTAAAATGGGTGATGCGTAAGAGATATTCACCACAGGAGCTGCTGCAACAACACCAAACAAGTAGCAACAGCCCTACAATGCCCATTCGAACAACAAACGGTAATGAGAAAAGGGTAAAGCTGAAAATGCACTTAACTTTCAAGGAAGAAATGGATGAGCTAAATAAATCTTTTGAACATCTCATTTCTATGATTAAACGCTCGTCTTGCCCAAAAGTTGTTGAGACAGGTCTAGGTACAAAGGAAAAGTTGAACTCAACAAAAGATAAGCCAAAAGCTTTAGAAGAATTACAACCGCTCCAAGATGTAGTCTCAAAACAAAGAAGTGATCATGAGGATAATGGTGGCACACCCGAAGGTACATGTTGTGTCTTAAAATCTTTAGAACTAACGTGTTACAGATGCAATCAAACAGGACACGTCGCCAAGTTCTGCCCCATAAGAGAAACATCATCAACACTAACACTAGTGCAACGAAATCTGAGCCGTGACCAGCAAGTCATTGCCAAAATATTGATGGAACCTCTTCAGGTTAGTACAATAGATACTCTTCTCAATTTAGACAAGAAATCTGAGCCTTTATTGCAAATATACACGTCCAATAAAGCAAAAGAATCATTAGATACTGAACAGATTCAAGAAATTGTTTCAAGCTCAAATGAGAAAATAATTTCACATACTAATAATATGGTTCAAATTAAAATTTATCCACCTGATTTCTATGATTCAATGACTGTTTTAACACACTTGTCTAGTGCCCAAAAGGTTGAAAAAGTTTCAGGTGCTAAGGAGACCATTACGAGATCAAGAGGAGTTTCTCGACCGAAACAAAGTCCATGGAGAAGTGACACCAAGGCTGAGAACGGAATTGCTGCAAGAGATGATGAAAGTGATGATGACCCTGTTCAGATCAAAGAAGAACCACCTGATGCACATCTTAAGATCATAACAAAACTGATAGCAAACTACCATGCTAATCCCAGCCCCACATATACGAGGTAAGTACGTAAACTCATTAACCGTATGTGATTCTGACTTGTTCTATACTTATGCAGGTTATGATGAGCCCTTGATCACATCAATTCTGCGAATCAAAGAGGAACCTCCTGATCAACACCAACAATCCCAAATCCAAGGAGAACATAAAGGGGAATTAAAAGGCAATATAAGAGATGTTGGTCGAGACCCACCTTGAAATCAAATACATGGCGATCCCCACTCAATGCTGATAAAGGAGGAACATCTAAACCTACTTAAACATTTCCCACAAATCCAGCCTCGAGGTAATCTTCTAAACCCTCATGTACTACAGTGGACTAACTTGGTTTATTTATGTGTAGGAAAGTTTGTTTTGAGGACAAAACCTCTTGAAGAGGGAGGGAATGACGCAGCCCTAGCTTCTGAAGCATTACCAACAATTGCCTGGACTAAGCTCTCAGCTCATTTAAGGAGCACCTCGAAGTGGAATCAACCCAAACGCATCTCAAACGAAGAAGTTATGGCCTATACAATACAAACAGAGCAGAATCTACCGGATTTGGACCAATGTGCACTCGTCAGAGGATTCCATCCAGACCATGAAGAACCGAGTGAAAAGGAGACCTGTTCTGAAATCTTGACTCAAATACGAAGCCGTGAGAGTTGGAATCAGGTCAATAGCATCTCTGGATCAAAAGTTATGATTTTTCCAACACGATGGATTCTACACTTGCCTCAGTTAGAAGCTGCCGGATTTGGAATGCTACAATCATATGTTTGGAAACCTGGAGAGCCTCGACGATACTAGAGCCTCTTCACAACAGCAAGACACGTGCATCTAGTGTCTTCACTGTCCTCATATAGTGAAGACACACAAAGACGTGCTAAGGAATTGTACTCTTTTTCCTTATCTTCAGTTTTCCCACTGGGTTTTTCTGAGAAAGGTTTTAACGAGGCAACACCCTTGAGTGCGCATTCCAGGGTTTGTTCTCAGTCTAATACATCCTCCACAAGCCCATGAATACTTCAGTATCAAGAGATATGCACGAAAATAAAGAGGAGCCCATGTTGCTCCAAACTTTCCATTTTTTGAGTTATTTCCTTTTTCTTGCAAGTCTTGTTGTTTCTATTGAAACTACTTGCTGTTTTGCTTTATTTGTGACGTTTTTCACCTAGGGTTATGTTATAAAAACCTCCAGGTCGTCCCTTGTATCGAAAAGCAAGTTTTAACCTAAAGAAAATTGAGTTTATTCTCTTAGAAAGGCAGCAGCCGCTTCCCTTCGTTCTTCTCTTGTTTTGATCGAGTAATTGCACTCTCAAGCCTGAGAATTCCACGTGATTATCACAAGACTTCCGCATCTTGTGTGGCCTCACATCGATCCATTCGTTCTCCTTCAAGACGAGCATCTCTTTTGAAGAAGAACAACACCGTTGAAGAAGACTTGGTGTGACTCCAATCTCATCTTCAGCTTTCAAGCTCCAACCTTTGCTGCCTTGTGCTGCTGTCCTTTGGTGTGACTCCTGAGGCGTGTATCAGTTTCAATATTTCAAATTTTAATATGACATTCCGTTCCGAGAGTTCGTGAACTTCCATTGAAAACAACGATAACTCATAAGAATCGAGAATGAAGAAAATAAGTTCATGAAATGTTGAAAAACACCAAAATGAATTAAGGGGTTAAATATGCTCATAAGTGGTATATGTTTCAATATTTCAAATTTTATTATGACATTTCGTTTCGAGAGTTCGTGACCTTCCATTGAAAACAGCAATAACTCATAAGAATCGAGAAGGATGAAAATAAGTTCATGAAATGTTGAAAACCACCAAAATAATTTAAGGGGTTAAATTATGCTCATAAGTGGTGTATGTTTCAATATTTCAAATTTTATTATGACATTTCGTTTCGAGAGTTCGTGACCTTCCATTGAAAACAGCAATAACTCATAAGAATCGAGAAGGATGAAAATAAGTTCATGAAATGTTAAAAACCACCAAAATAATTTAAGGGGTTAAATATGCTCATAAGTGGTGTATGTTTCAATATTTCAAATTTTATTATGACATTCCGTTTCGAGAGTTCGTGACCTTCCATTGAAAACAACGATCACTCATAAAAATCGAGAAGGATGAAAATAAGTTCATGAAATGTTGAAAACCACCAAAATGATTTAAGGGGTTAAATATGCTCATAAGTGGTGTATGTTTCAATATTTCAAATTTTATTATGACATTCCGTTTCGAGAGTTCGTGACCTTCCATTGAAAACAGCGATAACTCATTAGAATCGAGAAAGATGAAAACAAGTTAATGAAATGTTGAAAACCACCAAAATGAATTAAGGGGTTAAATATGCTCATAAGTGGTGTATGTTTTAATATTTCAAATTTTATTATGAAATTCTATTTCGAGAGTTCGTGACCTTCCATTGAAAACAACGATAACTCATAAGAATCAAAAAGGATGAAAATAACTTCATGAAATGTTGAAAACTACCAAAATTATTTAAGGGGTTAAATATGCTCATAAGTGGTGTATGTTTCAATATTTCAAATTTTATTATGACATTCCGTTTCGAGAGTTCGTGACCTTCCATTGAAAACAGCGATAACTCATTAGAATCGAGAAAGATGAAAACAAGTTAATGAAATGTTGAAAACCACCAAAATGAATTAAGGGGTTAAATATGCTCATAAGTGGTGTATGTTTCAATATTTCAAATTTTATTATGAAATTCTATTTCGAGAGTTCGTGACCTTCCATTGAAAACAACGATAACTCATAAGAATCAAAAAGGATGAAAATAACTTCATGAAATGTTGAAAACTACCAAAATGATTTAAGGGGTTAAATATGCTCATAAGTGGTGTATGTTTCAATATTTCTAATTTTATTATGACATTCGGTTTCGAGAGTTCGTGACCTTCCATTGAAAACAGCGATAACTCATTAGAATCGAGAAAGATGAAAACAAGTTAATGAAATGTTGAAAACCACCAAAATGAATTAAGGGGTTAAATATGCTTATAAGTGGTGTATGTGTCAATATTTCAAATTTTATTATGACATTCCGTTTCGAGAGTTCGTGACCTTCCATTGAAAACAACGATAACTCATAAGAATCAAAAAGGATGAAAATAACTTCATGAAATGTTGAAAACTACCAAAATTATTTAAGGGGTTAAATATGCTCATAAGTGGTGTATGTTTCAATATTTCAAATTTTATTATGACATTCCGTTTCGAGAGTTCGTGACCTTCCATTGAAAACAGCGATAACTCATTAGAATCGAGAAAGATGAAAACAAGTTAATGAAATGTTGAAAACCACCAAAATGAATTAAGGGGTTAAATATGCTTATAACTGGTGTATGTTTCAATATTTCAAATTTTATTATGAAATTCTATTTCGAGAGTTCGTGACCTTCCATTGAAAACAACGATAACTCATAAGAATCAAAAAGGATGAAAATAACTTCATGAAATGTTGAAAACCACCAAAATGATTTAAGGGGTTAAATATGCTCATAAGTGGTGTATGTTTCAATATTTCAAATTTTATTATGACATTCCGTTTCGAGAGTTCGTGACCTTCCATTGAAAACAGCGATAACTCATTAGAATCGAGAAAGATGAAAACAAGTTAATGAAATGTTGAAAACCACCAAAATAATTTAAGGGGTTAAATATGCTCATAAGTGGTGTATGTTTCAATATTTCAAATTTTATTATGACATTCCGTTTCGAGAGTTCGTGACCTTCCATTGAAAACAACGATCACTCATAAAAATCGAGAAGGATGAAAATAAGTTCATGAAATGTTGAAAACCACCAAAATGATTTAAGGGGTTAAATATGCTCATAAGTGGTGTATGTTTCAATATTTCAAATTTTATTATGACATTCCGTTTCGAGAGTTCGTGACCTTCCATTGAAAACAGCGATAACTCATTAGAATCGAGAAAGATGAAAACAAGTTAATGAAATGTTGAAAACCACCAAAATGAATTAAGGGGTTAAATATGATCATAAGTGGTGTATGTTTCAATATTTCAAATTTTATTATGAAATTCTATTTCGAGAGTTCGTGACCTTCCATTGAAAACAACGATAACTCATAAGAATCAAAAAGGATGAAAATAACTTCATGAAATGTTGAAAACTACCAAAATTATTTAAGGGGTGAAATATGCTCATAAGTGGTGTATGTTTCAATATTTCAAATTTTATTATGACATTCCGTTTCGAGAGTTCGTGACCTTCCATTGAAAACAGCGATAACTCATTAGAATCGAGAAAGATGAAAACAAGTTAATGAAATGTTGAAAACCACCAAAATGAATTAAGGGGTTAAATATGCTCATAAGTGGTGTATGTTTTAATATTTCAAATTTTATTATGAAATTCTATTTCGAGAGTTCGTGACCTTCCATTGAAAACAACGATAACTCATAAGAATCAAAAAGGATGAAAATAACTTCATGAAATGTTGAAAACTACCAAAATTATTTAAGGGGTTAAATATGCTCATAAGTGGTGTATGTTTCAATATTTCAAATTTTATTATGACATTCCGTTTCGAGAGTTCGTGACCTTCCATTGAAAACAGCGATAACTCATTAGAATCGAGAAAGATGAAAACAAGTTAATGAAATGTTGAAAACCACCAAAATGAATTAAGGGGTTAAATATGCTCATAAGTGGTGTATGTTTCAATATTTCAAATTTTATTATGAAATTCTATTTCGAGAGTTCGTGACCTTCCATTGAAAACAACGATAACTCATAAGAATCAAAAAGGATGAAAATAACTTCATGAAATGTTGAAAACTACCAAAATGATTTAAGGGGTTAAATATGCTCATAAGTGGTGTATGTTTCAATATTTCTAATTTTATTATGACATTCCGTTTCGAGAGTTCGTGACCTTCCATTGAAAACAGCGATAACTCATTAGAATCGAGAAAGATGAAAACAAGTTAATGAAATGTTGAAAACCACCAAAATGAATTAAGGGGTTAAATATGCTTATAAGTGGTGTATGTGTCAATATTTCAAATTTTATTATGACATTCCGTTTCGAGAGTTCGTGACCTTCCATTGAAAACAACGATAACTCATAAGAATCAAAAAGGATGAAAATAACTTCATGAAATGTTGAAAACTACCAAAATTATTTAAGGGGTTAAATATGCTCATAAGTGGTGTATGTTTCAATATTTCAAATTTTATTATGACATTCCGTTTCGAGAGTTCGTGACCTTCCATTGAAAACAGCGATAACTCATTAGAATCGAGAAAGATGAAAACAAGTTAATGAAATGTTGAAAACCACCAAAATGAATTAAGGGGTTAAATATGCTTATAACTGGTGTATGTTTCAATATTTCAAATTTTATTATGAAATTCTATTTCGAGAGTTCGTGACCTTCCATTGAAAACAACGATAACTCATAAGAATCAAAAAGGATGAAAATAACTTCATGAAATGTTGAAAACTACCAAAATTATTTAAGGGGTGAAATATGCTCATAAGTGGTGTATGTTTCAATATTTGAAATTTTATTATGACATTCCGTTTCGAGAGTTCGTGACCTTCCATTGAAAACAGCGATAACTCATTAGAATCGAGAAAGATGAAAACAAGTTAATGAAATGTTGAAAACCACCAAAATAATTTAAGGGGTTAAATATGCTCATAAGTGGTGTATGTTTCAATATTTCAAATTTTATTATGACATTCCGTTTCGAGAGTTCGTGACCTTCCATTGAAAACAACGATCACTCATAAAAATCGAGAAGGATGAAAATAAGTTCATGAAATGTTGAAAACCACCAAAATGATTTAAGGGGTTAAATATGCTCATAAGTGGTGTATGTTTCAATATTTCAAATTTTATTATGACATTCCGTTTCGAGAGTTCGTGACCTTCCATTGAAAACAGCGATAACTCATTAGAATCGAGAAAGATGAAAACAAGTTAATGAAATGTTGAAAACCACCAAAATGAATTAAGGGGTTAAATATGATCATAAGTGGTGTATGTTTCAATATTTCAAATTTTATTATGAAATTCTATTTCGAGAGTTCGTGACCTTCCATTGAAAACAACGATAACTCATAAGAATCAAAAAGGATGAAAATAACTTCATGAAATGTTGAAAACTACCAAAATTTTTTAAGGGGTGAAATATGCTCATAAGTGGTGTATGTTTCAATATTTCAAATTTTATTATGACATTCCGTTTCGAGAGTTCGTGACCTTCCATTGAAAATAACGATCACTCATAAAAATCGAGAAGGATGAAAATAAGTTCATGAAATGTTGAAAACCACCAAAATGATTTAAGGGGTTAAATATGCTCATAAGTTGTGTATGTTTCAATATTTCAAATTTTATTATGACATTCCGTTTCGAGAGTTCGTGACCTTACATTGAAAACAGCGATAACTCATAAGAATCAAGAATGAAGAAAATAAGTTCATGATCTGTTGAAAACCACCAAAATGAATTAAGGGATTAAATATGCTCATAAGTGGTGTATGTTTCAATATTTCAAATTTTATTATGACATTTCGTTTCGAGAGTTCGTGACCTTCCATTGAAAACAGCAATAACTCATAAGAATCGAGAAGGATGAAAATAAGTTCATGAAATGTTGAAAACCACCAAAATAATTTAAGGGGTTAAATATGCTCATAAGTGGTGTATGTTTCAATATTTCAAATTTTATTATGACATTCCGTTTCGAGAGTTCGTGACCTTCCATTGAAAACAACGATAACTCATAAAAATCGAGAAGGATGAAAATAAGTTCATGAAATGTTGAAAACCACCAAAATGATTTAAGGGGTTAAATATGCTCATAAGTGGTGTATGTTTCAATATTTCAAATTTTATTATGACATTCCGTTTCGAGAGTTCGTGACCTTCCATTGAAAACAACGATAACTCATAAGAATCGAGAAGGATGAAAACAAGTTCATGAAATGTTGAAAACCACCAAAATGAATTAAGGGGTTAAATATGCTCATAAGTGGTGTATGTTTCAATATTTCAAATTTTATTATGAAATTCTATTTCGAGAGTTCGTGACCTTCCATTGAAAACAACGATAACTCATAAGAATCAAAAAGGATGAAAATAACTTCATGAAATGTTGAAAACTACCAAAATGATTTAAGGGGTTAAATATGCTCATAAGTGGTGTATGTTTCAATATTTCAAATTTTATTATGACATTCCGTTTCGAGAGTTCGTGACCTTCCATTGAAAACAACGATAACTCATAAGAATCAAAAAAGATGAAAACAACTTCATGAAATGTTGAAAACCACCAAAATGAATTAAGGGGTTAAATATGCTCATAAGTGGTGTATGTTTCAATATTTCAAATTTTATTATGACATTCCGTTTCGAGAGTTCGTGACCTTACATTGAAAACAGCGATAACTCATAAGAATCGAGAATGATGAAAATAAGTCCATGATATGTTCAAAACAACCAAAATGAATTAAGCGGTTAAATAAGCTCATGAGATGCGTATGTTGCAAGATTTCAAATTTTATTATGACATTGCGTTGCGAGAGTTCGTGACCTTACATTGAAAACAGAATTAACTCATAAGAATCGAGAAGGATGAAAATAAGTTCATGAAATGTTGAAAACCACCAAAATAATTTAAGGGGTTAAATATGCTCATAAGTGGTGTATGTTTCAATATTTCAAATTTTATTATGACATTCCGTTTCGAGAGTTCGTGACCTTCCATTGAAAACAACGATAACTCATAAAAATCGAGAAGGATGAAAATAAGTTCATGAAATGTTGAAAACCACCAAAATGATTTAAGGGGTTAAATATGCTCATAAGTGGTGTATGTTTCAATATTTCAAATTTTATTATGCCATTCCGTTTCGAGAGTTCATGACCTTCCATTGAAAACAACGATCACTCATAAAAATCGAGAAGGATGAAAATAAGTTCATGAAATGTTGAAAACCACCAAAATGAATTAAGGGGTTAAATATGCTCATAAGTGGTGTATGTTTCAATATTTCAAATTTTATTATGACATTCCGTTTCGAGAGTTCGTGACCTTACATTGAAAACAGCGATAACTCATAAGAATCGAGAATGAAGAAAATAAGTTCATGAAATGTTGAAAACCACCAAAATGAATTAAGAGATTAAATATGCTCATAAGTGGTGTATGTTTTAATATTTCAAATTTTATTATGACATTTCGTTTCGAGAGTTCGTGACCTTCCATTGACAACAACAATAACTCATAAGAATCGAGAAGGATGAAAATAAGTTCATGAAATGTTGAAAACCACCAAAATAATTTAAGGGGTTAAATATGCTCATAAGTGGTGTATGTTTCAATATTTCAAATTTTATTATGACATTCCGTTTCGAGAGTTCGTGACCTTCCATTGAAAATAACGATCACTCATAAAAATCGAGAAGGATGAAAATAAGTTCATGAAATGTTGAAAACCACCAAAATGATTTAAGGGGTTAAATATGCTCATAAGTGGTGTATGTTTCAATATTTCAAATTTTATTATGAAATTCTATTTCGAGAGTTCGTGACCTTCCATTGAAAACAACGATAACTCATAAGAATCAAAAAGGATGAAAATAACTTCATGAAATGTTGAAAACCACCAAAATGAATTAAGGGGTTAAATATGCTCATAAGTGGTGTATGTTTCAATATTTCAAATTTTATTATGACATTCCGTTTCGAGAGTTCGTGACCTTCCATTGAAAACAGCGATAACTCATAAGAATCGAGAAGGATGAAAATAAGTTCATGAAATGTTGAAAACCACCAAAATAATTTAAGGGGTTAAATATGCTCATAAGTGGTGTATGTTTCAATATTTCAAATTTTATTATGACATTCCGTTTCGAGAGTTCGTGACCTTCCATTGAAAACAACGATCACTCATAAAAATCGAGAAGGATGAAAATAAGTTCATGAAATATTGAAAACCACCAAAATGATTTAAGGGGTTAAATATGCTCATAAGTAGTGTATGTTTCAATATTTCAAATTTTATTATGACATTCCGTTTCGAGAATTCGTGACCTTCCATTGAAAACAGCGATAACTCATTAGAATCGAGAAAGATGAAAACAAGTTCATGAAATGTTGAAAACCACCAAAATGAATTAAAGGGTTAAATATGCTCATAAGTGGTGTATGTTTCAATATTTCAAATTTTATTATGAAATTCTATTTCGAGAGTTCGTGACCTTCCATTGAAAACAACGATAACTCATAAGAATCAAAAAGGATGAAAATAACTTCATGAAATGTTGAAAACTACCAAAATTATTTAAGGGGTGAAATATGCTCATAAGTGGTGTATGTTTCAATATTTGAAATTTTATTATGACATTCCGTATCGAGAGTTCGTGACCTTCCATTGAAAACAATGATCACTCATAAAAATCAAGAAAGATGAAAACAACTTCATGAAATGTTGAAAACCACCAAAATGAATTAAGGGGTTAAATATGCTCATAAGTGGTGTATGTTTCAATATTTCAAATTTTATTATGACATTCCGTTTCGAGAGTTCGTGACCTTACATTGAAAACAGCGATAACTCATAAGAATCGAGAATGAAGAAAATAAGTTCATGATATGTTGAAAACCACCAAAATGAATTAAGAGATTAAATATGCTCATAAGTGGTGTATGTTTTAATATTTCAAATTTTATTATGACATTTCGTTTCGAGAGTTCGTGACCTTCCATTGACAACAACAATAACTCATAAGAATCGAGAAGGATGAAAATAAGTTCATGAAATGTTGAAAACCACCAAAATAATTTAAGGGGTTAAATATGCTCATAAGTGGTGTATGTTTCAATATTTGAAATTTTATTATGACATTCCGTATCGAGTGTTCGTGACCTTCCATTGAAAACAATGATCACTCATAAAAATCAAGAAAGATGAAAACAACTTAATGAAATATTGAAAACCACCAAAATTAATTAAGGGGTTAAATATGCTCATAAGTGGTGTATGTTTCAATATTTCAAATTTTATTATGACATTCCGTTTCGAGAGTTCGTGACCTTACATTGAAAACAGCGATAACTCATAAGAATCAAGAATGAAGAAAATAAGTTCATGATATGTTGAAAACCACCAAAATGAATTAAGGGATTAAATATGCTCATAAGTGGTGTATGTTTTAATATTTCAAATTTTATTATGACATTTCGTTTCGAGAGTTCGTGACCTTCCATTGAAAACAG
Source organism: Boechera divaricarpa (assembly GCA_026770425.1). Taxonomy (NCBI): domain Eukaryota; kingdom Viridiplantae; phylum Streptophyta; class Magnoliopsida; order Brassicales; family Brassicaceae; genus Boechera; species Boechera divaricarpa. Next base: position 34,808 of record JAMKOQ010000232.1, on the reverse strand, counting down.
CAATAACTCATAAGAATCGAGAAGGATGAAAATAAGTTCATGAAATGTTGAAAACCACCAAAATAATTTAAGGGGTTAAATATGCTCATAAGTGGTGTATGTTTCAATATTTCAAATTTTATTATGACATTCCGTTTCGAGAGTTCGTGACCTTCCATTGAAAACAACGATCACTCATAAAAATCGAGAAGGATGAAAATAAGTTCATGAAATATTGAAAACCACCAAAATGATTTAAGGGGTTAAATATGCTCATAAGTAGTGTATGTTTCAATATTTCAAATTTTATTATGACATTCCGTTTCGAGAGTTCGTGACCTTCCATTGAAAACAGCGATAACTCATTAGAATCGAGAAAGATGAAAACAAGTTCATGAAATGTTGAAAACCACCAAAATGAATTAAAGGGTTAAATATGCTCATAAGTGGTGTATGTTTCAATATTTCAAATTTTATTATGAAATTCTATTTCGAGAGTTCGTGACCTTCCATTGAAAACAACGATAACTCATAAGAATCAAAAAGGATGAAAATAACTTCATGAAATGTTGAAAACTACCAAAATTATTTAAGGGGTGAAATATGCTCATAAGTGGTGTATGTTTCAATATTTGAAATTTTATTATGACATTCCGTATCGAGAGTTCGTGACCTTCCATTGAAAACAATGATCACTCATAAAAATCAAGAAAGATGAAAACAACTTCATGAAATGTTGAAAACCACCAAAATGAATTAAGGGGTTAAATATGCTCATAAGTGGTGTATGTTTCAATATTTCAAATTTTATTATGACATTCCGTTTCGAGAGTTCGTGACCTTACATTGAAAACAGCGATAACTCATAAGAATCGAGAATGAAGAAAATAAGTTCATGATATGTTGAAAACCACCAAAATGAATTAAGAGATTAAATATGCTCATAAGTGGTGTATGTTTTAATATTTCAAATTTTATTATGACATTTCGTTTCGAGAGTTCGTGACCTTCCATTGACAACAACAATAACTCATAAGAATCGAGAAGGATGAAAATAAGTTCATGAAATGTTGAAAACCACCAAAATAATTTAAGGGGTTAAATATGCTCATAAGTGGTGTATGTTTCAATATTTCAAATTTTATTATGACATTCCGTTTCGAGAGTTCGTGACCTTCCATTGAAAATAACGATCACTCATAAAAATCGAGAAGGATGAAAATAAGTTCATGAAATGTTGAAAACCACCAAAATGATTTAAGGGGTTAAATATGCTCATAAGTGGTGTATGTTTCAATATTTCAAATTTTATTATGACATTCCGTTTCGAGAGTTCGTGACCTTCCATTGAAAACAGCGATAACTCATTAGAATCGAGAAAGATGAAAACAAGTTAATGAAATGTTGAAAACCACCAAAATAAATTAAGGGGTTAAATATGCTTATAAGTGGTGTATGTTTCAATATTTCAAATTTTATTATGAAATTCTATTTCGAGAGTTCGTGACCTTCCATTGAAAACAACGATAACTCATAAGAATCAAAAAGGATGAAAATAACTTCATGAAATGTTGAAAACTACCAAAATTATTTAAGGGGTGAAATATGCTCATAAGTGGTGTATGTTTCAATATTTAAAATTTTATTATGACATTCCGTATCGAGAGTTCGTGACCTTCCATTGAAAACAAGGATCACTCATAAAAATCAAGAAAGATGAAAACAACTTCATGAAATGTTGAAAACCACCAAAATGAATTAAGGGGTTAAATATGCTCATAAGTGGTGTATGTTTCAATATTTCAAATTTTATTATGAAATTCTATTTCGAGAGTTCGTGACCTTCCATTGAAAACAACGATAACTCATAAGAATCAAAAAGGATGAAAATAACTTCATGAAATGTTGAAAACTACCAAAATTATTTAAGGGGTGAAATATGCTCATAAGTGGTGTATGTTTCAATATTTGAAATTTTATTATGACATTCCGTATCGAGAGTTCGTGACCTTCCATTGAAAACAATGATCACTCATAAAAATCAAGAAAGATGAAAACAACTTCATGAAATGTTGAAAACCACCAAAATGAATTAAGGGGTTAAATATGCTCATAAGTGGTGTATGTTTCAATATTTCAAATTTTATTATGACATTCCGTTTCGAGAGTTCGTGACCTTACATTGAAAACAGCGATAACTCACTAGAATCGAGAAGGATGAAAACAAGTTCATGAAATGTTGAAAACCACCAAAATGATTTAAGGGGTTAAATATGCTCATAAGTGGTGTATGTTTCAATATTTCAAATTTTATTATGACATTCCGTTTCGAGAGTTCGTGACCTTCCATTGAAAACAGCGATAACTCATAAGAATCAAAAAGGATGAAAATAAGTTCATGAAATGTTGAAAACTACCAAAATGATTTAAGGGGTGAAATATGCTCATAAGTGGTGTATGTTTCAATATTTCAAATTTTATTATGACATTCCGTTTCGAGAGTTCGTGACCTTCCATTGAAAACAACGATCACTTATAAAAATCGAGAAGGATGAAAATAAGTTCATGAAATGTTGAAAACTACCAAAATGATTTAAGGGGTGAAATATGCTCATCAGTAGTGTATGTTTCAATATTTCAAATTTTATTATGACATTCCGTTTCGAGAGTTCGTGACCTTCCATTGAAAACAACGATAACTCATAAAAATCGAGAAGGATGAAAATAAGTTCATGAAATGTTGAAAACCACCAAAATGAATTAAGGGGTTAAATATGCTCATAAGTGGTGTATGTTTCAATATTTCAAATTTTATTATGACATTCCGTTTCGAGAGTTCGTGACCTTCCATTGAAAACAACGATAACTCATAAGAATCGAGAATGAAGAAAATAAGTTCATGAAATGTTGAAAACCACCAAAATGAATTAAGGGGTTAAATATGCTCATAAGTGGTGTATGTTTCAATATTTCAAATTTTATTATGACATTTCGTTTCGAGAGTTCGTGACCTTCCATTGAAAACAGCAATAACTCATAAGAATCGAGAAGGATGAAAATAAGTTCATGAAATGTTGAAAACCACCAAAATAATTTAAGGGGTTAAATTATGCTCATAAGTGGTGTATGTTTCAATATTTCAAATTTTATTATGACATTTCGTTTCGAGAGTTCGTGACCTTCCATTGAAAACAGCAATAACTCATAAGAATCGAGAAGGATGAAAATAAGTTCATGAAATGTTGAAAACCACCAAAATAATTTAAGGGGTTAAATATGCTCATAAGTGGTGTATGTTTCAATATTTCAAATTTTATTATGACATTCCGTTTCGAGAGTTCGTGACCTTCCATTGAAAACAACGATCACTCATAAAAATCGAGAAGGATGAAAATAAGTTCATGAAATGTTGAAAACCACCAAAATGATTTAAGGGGTTAAATATGCTCATAAGTGGTGTATGTTTCAATATTTCAAATTTTATTATGACATTCCGTTTCGAGAGTTCGTGACCTTCCATTGAAAACAGCGATAACTCATTAGAATCGAGAAAGATGAAAACAAGTTCATGAAATGTTGAAAACCACCAAAATGAATTAAGGGGTTAAATATGCTCATAAGTGGTGTATGTTTCAATATTTCAAATTTTATTATGAAATTCTATTTCGAGAGTTCGTGACCTTCCATTGAAAACAACGATAACTCATAAGAATCAAAAAGGATGAAAATAACTTCATGAAATGTTGAAAACTACCAAAATTATTTAAGGGGTGAAATATGCTCATAAGTGGTGTATGTTTCAATATTTGAAATTTTATTATGACATTCCGTATGGAGAGTTCGTGACCTTCCATTGAAAACAATAATCACTCATAAAAATCAAGAAAGATGAAAACAACTTCATGAAATGTTGAAAACCACCAAAATGAATTAAGGGGATAAATATGCTCATAAGTGGTGTATGTTTCAATATTTCAAATTTTATTATGACATTCCGTTTCGAGAGTTCGTGACCTTACATTGAAAACAGCGATAACTCATAAGAATCGAGAATGAAGAAAATAAGTTCATGATATGTTGAAAACCACCAAAATGAATTAAGAGATTAAATATGCTCATAAGTGGTGTATGTTTTAATATTTCAAATTTTATTATGACATTTCGTTTCGAGAGTTCGTGACCTTCCATTGAAAACAACAATAACTCATAAGAATCGAGAAGGATGAAAATAAGTTCATGAAATGTTGAAAACCACCAAAATAATTTAAGGGGTTAAATATGCTCATAAGTGGTGTATGTTTCAATATTTCAAATTTTATTATGACATTCCGTTTCGAGAGTTCGTGACCTTCCATTGAAAACAACGATAACTCATAAGAATCGAGAAGGATGAAAATAAGTTCATGAAATGTTGAAAACCACCAAAATAATTTAAGGGGTTAAATATGCTCATAAGTGGTGTATGTTTCAATATTTCAAATTTTATTATGACATTCCGTTTCGAGAGTTCGTGACCTTCCATTGAAAACAGCGATAACTCATTAGAATCGAGAAAGATGAAAACAAGTTAATGAAATGTTGAAAACCACCAAAATGAATTAAGGGGTTAAATATGCTTATAAGTGGTGTATGTTTCAATATTTCAAATTTTATTATGAAATTCTATTTCGAGAGTTCGTGACCTTCCATTGAAAACAACGATAACTCATAAGAATCAAAAAGGATGAAAATAACTTCATGAAATGTTGAAAACTACCAAAATTATTTAAGGGGTGAAATATGCTCATAAGTGGTGTATGTTTCAATATTTGAAATTTTATTATGACATTCCGTATCGAGAGTTCGTGACCTTCCATTGAAAACAATGATCACTCATAAAAATCAAGAAAGATGAAAACAACTTCATGAAATGTTGAAAACCACCAAAATGAATTAAGGGGTTAAATATGCTCATAAGTGGTGTATGTTTCAATATTTCAAATTTTATTATGACATTCCGTTTCGAGAGTTCGTGACCTTACATTGAAAACAGCGATAACTCATAAGAATCGAGAATGAAGAAAATAAGTTCATGATATGTTGAAAACCACCAAAATGAATTAAGAGATTAAATATGCTCATAAGTGGTGTATGTTTTAATATTTCAAATTTTATTATGACATTTCGTTTCGAGAGTTCGTGACCTTCCATTGACAACAACAATAACTCATAAGAATCGAGAAGGATGAAAATAAGTTCATGAAATGTTGAAAACCACCAAAATAATTTAAGGGGTTAAATATGCTCATAAGTGGTGTATGTTTCAATATTTCAAATTTTATTATGACATTCCGTTTCGAGAGTTCGTGACCTTCCATTGAAAATAACGATCACTCATAAAAATCGAGAAGGATGAAAATAAGTTCATGAAATGTTGAAAACCACCAAAATGATTTAAGGGGTTAAATATGCTCATAAGTGGTGTATGTTTCAATATTTCAAATTTTATTATGACATTCCGTTTCGAGAGTTCGTGACCTTCCATTGAAAACAGCGATAACTCATTAGAATCGAGAAAGATGAAAACAAGTTAATGAAATGTTGAAAACCACCAAAATGAATTAAGGGGTTAAATATGCTTATAAGTGGTGTATGTTTCAATATTTCAAATTTTATTATGAAATTCTATTTCGAGAGTTCGTGACCTTCCATTGAAAACAACGATAACTCATAAGAATCAAAAAGGATGAAAATAACTTCATGAAATGTTGAAAACTACCAAAATTATTTAAGGGGTGAAATATGCTCATAAGTGGTGTATGTTTCAATATTTGAAATTTTATTATGACATTCCGTATCGAGAGTTCGTGACCTTCCATTGAAAACAATGATCACTCATAAAAATCAAGAAAGATGAAAACAACTTCATGAAATGTTGAAAACCACCAAAATGAATTAAGGGGTTAAATATGCTCATAAGTGGTGTATGTTTCAATATTTCAAATTTTATTATGACATTCCGTTTCGAGAGTTCGTGACCTTCCATTGAAAACAGCGATAACTCATAAGAATCGAGAAGGATGAAAACAAGTTCATGAAATGTTGAAAACCACCAAAATGATTTAAGGGGTTAAATATGCTCATAAGTGGTGTATGTTTCAATATTTTAAATTATATTATGACATTCCGTTTCGAGAGTTCGTGACCTTCCATTGAAAACAGCGATAACTCATAAGAATCAAAAAGGATGAAAATAAGTTCATGAAATGTTGAAAACTACCAAAATGATTTAAGGGGTGAAATATGCTCATAAGTGGTGTATGTTTCAATATTTCAAATTTTATTATGACATTCCGTTTCGAGAGTTCGTGACCTTCCATTGAAAACAACGATCACTTATAAAAATCGAGAAGGATGAAAATAAGTTCATGAAATGTTGAAAACTACCAAAATGATTTAAGGGGTGAAATATGCTCATAAGTGGTGTATGTTTCAATATTTCAAATTTTATTATGACATTCCGTTTCGAGAGTTCGTGACCTTCCATTGAAAACAGCGATAACTCATAAGAATCGAGAAGGATGAAAATAAGTTCATGAAATGTTGAAAACCACCAAAATGAATTAAGGGGTTAAATATGCTCATAAGTGGTGTATGTTTCAATATTTCAAATTTTATTATGACATTCCGTTTCGAGAGTTCGTGACCTTCCATTGAAAACAGCGATAACTCATAAGAATCGAGAATGAAGAAAATAAGTTCATGAAATGTTGAAAACCACCAAAATGAATTAAGGGATTAAATATGCTCATAAGTGGTGTATGTTTCAATATTTCAAATTTTATTATGACATTCCGTTTCGAGAGTTCGTGACCTTCCATTGAAAACAACGATCACTCATAAAAATCGAGAAAGATGAAAATAAGTTCATGAAATATTGAAAACCACCAAAATGATTTAATGGGTTAAATATGCTCATAAGTAGTGTATGTTTCAATATTTCAAATTTTATTATGACATTCCGTTTCGAGAGTTCGTGACCTTCCATTGAAAACAACGATAACTCATAAGAATCGAGAAGGATGAAAATAAGTTCATGAAATGTTGAAAACTACCAAAATAATTTAAGGGGTTAAATATGCTCATAAGTGGTGGATGTTTCAATATTTCAAATTATATTATGACATTCCGTTTCGAGAGTTCGTGACTTTCCATTGAAAACAGCGATAACTCATAAGAATCGAGAATGAAGGAAATAAGTCCATTAAATGTTGAAATCCACCAAAATAAATTAAGGGGTTAAATATGCTCATAAGTGGTGTATGTTTCAATATTTCAAATTTTATTATGACATTCCGTTTCGAGAGTTCGTGACCTTCCATATAGAACAACGATCACTCATAAAAATAGAGTAGGATGAAAATAAGTTCATGAAATGTTGAAAACTACCAAAATGATTTAAGGGGTTAAATATGCTCATAAGTGGTGTATGTTTCAATATTTCAAATTTTATTATGACATTGCGTTTCGAGAGTTCGTGACCTTCCATTGAAAACAACGATAACTCATTAGAATCAAAAAGGATGAAAATAAGTTCATGAAATGTTGAAAACTACCAAAATGATTTAAGGGGTTAAATATGCTCATAAGTGGTGTATGTTTCAATATTTCAAATTTTATTATGACATTCCGTTTCGAGAGTTCGTGACCTTCCATTGAAAACAACGATCACTCATAAAAATCGAGAAAGATGAAAACAAGTTCATGAAATGTTGAAAACCACCAAAATGAATTAAGGGGTTAAATATGCTCATAAGTGGTGTATGTTTCAATATTTCAAATTTTATTATGACATTCTGTTTCGAGAGTTCGTGACCTTCCATTGAAAACAGCGATAACTCATAAGAATCAAGAAGGATAAAAATAAGTTCATGAAATGTTGAAAACCACCAAAATGATTTAAGGGGTTAAATATGCTCATAAGTGGTGTATGTTTCAATATTTCAAATTTTATTATGACATTCCGTTTCGAGAGTTCGTGACCTTCCATTGAAAACAACAATAACTCATAAGAATCGAGAAGGATGAAAATAAGTTCATGAAATGTTGAAAACCACCAAAATAATTTAAGGGGTTAAATATGCTCATAAGTGGTGTATGTTTCAATATTTCAAATTTTATTATGACATTCCGTTTCGAGAGTTCGTGACCTTCCATTGAAAACAACGATCACTCATAAAAATCGAGAAGGATGAAAATAAGTTCATGAAATGTTGAAAACCACCAAAATGATTTAAGGGGTTAAATATGCTCATAAGTGGTGTATGTTTCAATATTTCAAATTTTATTATGACATTCCGTTTCGAGAGTTCGTGACCTTCCATTGAAAATAACGATCACACATAAAAATCGAGAAGGATGAAAATAAGTTTATGAAATGTTGAAACCCTCTAAAATAATTTAAGGGGTTAAATATGCTCATAAGTGGTGTATGTTTCAATATTTCAAATTTTATTATGACATTCCGTTTCGAGAGTTCGTGACCTTCCATTGAAAACAACGATAACTCATAAAAATCGAGAAGGATGAAAATAAGTTCATGAAATGTTGAAAACCACCAAAATGATTTAAGGGGTTAAATATGCTCATAAGTGGTGTATGTTTCAATATTTCAAATTTTATTATGACATTCCGTTTCGAGAGTTCGTGACCTTCCATTGAAAACAACGATAACTCATAAAAATCGAGAAGGATGAAAATAAGTTCATGAAATGTTGAAAACCACCAAAATGAATTAAGGGGTTAAATATGCTCATAAGTGGTGTATGTTTCAATATTTCAAATTTTATTATGAAATTCTATTTCGAGAGTTCGTGACCTTCCATTGAAAACAACGATAACTCATAAGAATCAAAAAGGATGAAAATAACTTCATGAAATGTTGAAAACTACCAAAATTATTTAAGGGGTGAAATATGCTCATAAGTGGTGTATGTTTCAATATTTGAAATTTTATTATGACATTCCGTATCGAGAGTTCGTGACCTTCCATTGAAAACAATGATCACTCATAAAAATCAAGAAAGATGAAAACAACTTCATGAAATGTTGAAAACCACCAAAATGAATTAAGGGGTTAAATATGCTCATAAGTGGTGTATGTTTCAATATTTCAAATTTTATTATGACATTCCGTTTCGAGAGTTCGTGACCTTACATTGAAAACAGCGATAACTCATAAGAATCGAGAATGAAGAAAATAAGTTCATGATATGTTGAAAACCACCAAAATGAATTAAGAGATTAAATATGCTCATAAGTGGTGTATGTTTTAATATTTCAAATTTTATTATGACATTTCGTTTCGAGAGTTCGTGACCTTCCATTGAAAACAACAATAACTCATAAGAATCGAGAAGGATGAAAATAAGTTCATGAAATGTTGAAAACCACCAAAATAATTTAAGGGGTTAAATATGCTCATAAGTGGTGTATGTTTCAATATTTCAAATTTTATTATGACATTCCGTTTCGAGAGTTCGTGACCTTCCATTGAAAATAACGATCACTCATAAAAATCGAGAAGGATGAAAATAAGTTCATGAAATGTTGAAAACCACCAAAATGATTTAAGGGGTTAAATATGCTCATAAGTGGTGTATGTTTCAATATTTCAAATTTTATTATGACATTCCGTTTCGAGAGTTCGTGACCTTCCATTGAAAACAGCGATAACTCATTAGAATCGAGAAAGATGAAAACAAGTTAATGAAATGTTGAAAACCACCAAAATGAATTAAGGGGTTAAATATGCTTATAAGTGGTGTATGTTTCAATATTTCAAATTTTATTATGAAATTCTATTTCGAGAGTTCGTGACCTTCCATTGAAAACAACGATAACTCATAAGAATCAAAAAGGATGAAAATAACTTCATGAAATGTTGAAAACTACCAAAATTATTTAAGGGGTGAAATATGCTCATAAGTGGTGTATGTTTCAATATTTGAAATTTTATTATGACATTCCGTATCGAGAGTTCGTGACCTTCCATTGAAAACAATGATCACTCATAAAAATCAAGAAAGATGAAAACAACTTCATGAAATGTTGAAAACCACCAAAATGAATTAAGGGGTTAAATATGCTCATAAGTGGTGTATGTTTCAATATTTCAAATTTTATTATGACATTCCGTTTCGAGAGTTCGTGACCTTCCATTGAAAACAGCAATAACTCATAAGAATCGAGAAGGATGAAAATAAGTTCATGAAATGTTGAAAACCACCAAAATAATTTAAGGGGTTAAATATGCTCATAAGTGGTGTATGTTTCAATATTTCAAATTTTATTATGACATTCCGTTTCGAGAGTTCGTGACCTTCCATTGAAAACAGCGATAACTCATAAGAATCGAGAATGAAGAAAATAAGTTCATGAAATGTTGAAAACCACAAAAATGAATTAAGGGGTTAAATATGCTCATAAGTGGTGTATGTTTCAATATTTCAAATTTTACTATGACATTTCGTTTCGAGAGTTCGTGACCTTCCATTGAAAACAACGATAACTCATAAGAATCAAAAAAGATGAAAATAAGTTCATGAAATGTTGAAAACTACCAAAATGATTTAAGGGGTGAAATATGCTCATAAGTGGTGTATGTTTCAATATTTCAAATTTTATTATGACATTCCGTTTCGAGAGTTCGTGACCTTCCATAGAAAACAACGATCACTCATAAAAATCGAGAAGGATGAAAATAAGTTCATGAAATGTTGAAAACTACCAAAATGATTTAAGGGGTGAAATATGCTCATAAGTGGTGTATGTTTCAATATTTCAAATTTTATTATGACATTCCGTTTCGAGAGTTCGTGACCTTCCATTGAAAACAACGATCACTCATAAAAATCGAGAAGGATGAAAATAAGTTCATGAAATGTTGAAAACCACCAAAATGATTTAATGGGTTAAATATGCTCATAAGTTGTATATGGTTAAATAATTCAAATTTTAAAATGACATTGCGTTGATATAGGTCGTCACCTTACATTGAAAAAAACGATAACTCATAAGAATCGAGAATGAAGAAAATAAGTTCATGAAATGTTGAAAACCACCAAAATGAATTAAGGGGTTAAATATGCTCATAAGTGGTGTATGTTTCAATATTTCAAATTTTATTATGACATTTCGTTTCGAGAGTTCGTGACCTTCCATTGAAAACAGCAATAACTCATAAGAATCGAGAAGGATGAAAATAAGTTCATGAAATGTTGAAAACCACCAAAATAATTTAAGGGGTTAAATTATGCTCATAAGTGGTGTATGTTTCAATATTTCAAATTTTATTATGACATTTCGTTTTGAGAGTTCGTGACCTTCCATTGAAAACAGCAATAACTCATAAGAATCGAGAAGGATGAAAATAAGTTCATGAAATGTTGAAAACCACCAAAATAATTTAAGGGGTTAAATATGCTCATAAGTGGTGTATGTTTCAATATTTCAAATTTTATTATGACATTCCGTTTCGAGAGTTCGTGACCTTCCATTGAAAACAACGATCACTCATAAAAATCGAGAAGGATGAAAATAAGTTCATGAAATGTTGAAAACCACCAAAATGATTTAAGGGGTTAAATATGCTCATAAGTGGTGTATGTTTCAATATTTCAAATTTTATTATGACATTCCGTTTCGAGAGTTCGTGACCTTCCATTGAAAACAGCGATAACTCATTAGAATCGAGAAAGATGAAAACAAGTTAATGAAATGTTGAAAACCACCAAAATGAATTAAGGGGTTAAATATGCTCATAAGTGGTGTATGTTTCAATATTTCAAATTTTATTATGAAATTCTATTTCGAGAGTTCGTGACCTTCCATTGAAAACAACGATAACTCATAAGAATCAAAAAGGATGAAAATAACTTCATGAAATGTTGAAAACTACCAAAATTATTTAAGGGGTGAAATATGCTCATAAGTGGTGTATGTTTCAATATTTGAAATTTTATTATGACATTCCGTATCGAGAGTTCGTGACCTTCCATTGAAAACAATGATCACTCATAAAAATCAAGAAAGATGAAAACAACTTCATGAAATGTTGAAAACCACCAAAATGAATTAAGGGGTTAAATATGCTCATAAGTGGTGTATGTTTCAATATTTCAAATTTTATTATGACATTCCGTTTCGAGAGTTCGTGACCTTACATTGAAAACAGCGATAACTCATAAGAATCGAGAATGAAGAAAATAAGTTCATGATATGTTGAAAACCACCAAAATGAATTAAGAGATTAAATATGCTCATAAGTGGTGTATGTTTTAATATTTCAAATTTTATTATGACATTTCGTTTCGAGAGTTCGTGACCTTCCATTGAAAACAGCAATAACTCAAAGAATCGAGAGGGATGAAAATAAGTTCATGAAATGTTGAAAACCACCAAAACAATTTAAGGGGTTAAATATGCTCATAAGTGGTGTATGTTTCAATATTTCAAATTTTATTATGACATTCCGTTTCGAGAGTTCGTGACCTTCCATTGAAAACAACGATCACTCATAAAAATCGAGAAGGATGAAAATAAGTTCATGAAATGTTGAAAACCACCAAAATGATTTAAGGGGTTAAATATGCTCATAAGTGGTGTATGTTTCAATATTTCAAATTTTATTATGACATTCCGTTTCGAGAGTTCGTGACCTTCCATTGAAAACAGCGATAACTCATTAGAATCGAGAAAGATGAAAACAAGTTAATGAAATGTTGAAAACCACCAAAATGAATTAAGGGGTTAAATATGCTCATAAGTGGTGTATGTTTCAATATTTCAAATTTTATTATGAAATTCTATTTCGAGAGTTCGTGACCTTCCATTGAAAACAACGATAACTCATAAGAATCAAAAAGGATGAAAATAACTTCATGAAATGTTGAAAACTACCAAAATTATTTAAGGGGTGAAATATGCTCATAAGTGGTGTATGTTTCAATATTTGAAATTTTATTATGACATTCCGTATCGAGAGTTCGTGACCTTCCATTGAAAACAATGATCACTCATAAAAATCAAGAAAGATGAAAACAACTTCATGAAATGTTGAAAACCACCAAAATGAATTAAGGGGTTAAATATGCTCATAAGTGGTGTATGTTTCAATATTTCAAATTTTATTATGAAATTCTATTTCGAGAGTTCGTGACCTTCCATTGAAAACAACGATAACTCATAAGAATCAAAAAGGATGAAAATAACTTCATGAAATGTTGAAAACTACCAAAATTATTTAAGGGGTGAAATATGCTCATAAGTGGTGTATGTTTCAATATTTGAAATTTTATTATGACATTCCGTATCGAGAGTTCGTGACCTTCCATTGAAAACAATGATCACTCATAAAAATCAAGAAAGATGAAAACAACTTCATGAAATGTTGAAAACCACCAAAATGAATTAAGGGGTTAAATATGCTCATAAGTGGTGTATGTTTCAATATTTCAAATTTTATTATGACATTCCGTTTCGAGAGTTCGTGACCTTACATTGAAAACAGCGATAACTCATAAGAATAGAGAATGAAGAAAATAAGTTCATGATATGTTGAAAACCACCAAAATGAATTAAGAGATTAAATATGCTCATAAGTGGTGTATGTTTTAATATTTCAAATTTTATTATGACATTTCGTTTCGAGAGTTCGTGACCTTCCATTGAAAACAACAATAACTCAAAGAATCGAGAAGGATGAAAATAAGTTCATGAAATGTTGAAAACCACCAAAACAATTTAAGGGGTTAAATATGCTCATAAGTGGTGTATGTTTCAATATTTCAAATTTTATTATGACATTCCGTTTCGAGAGTTCGTGACCTTCCATTGAAAACAACGATCGCTCATAAAAATCGAGAAGGATGAAAATAAGTTCATGAAATGTTGAAAACCACCAAAATGATTTATGGGGTTAAATATGCTCATAAGTAGTGTATGTTTCAATATTTCAAATTTTATTATGACATTCCGTTTCGAGAGTTCGTGACCTTCCATTGAAAACAGCGATAACTCATTAGAATCGAGAAAGATGAAAACAAGTTAATGAAATGTTGAAAACCACCAAAATGAATTAAGGGGTTAAATATGCTTATAAGTGGTGTATGTTTCAATATTTCAAATTTTATTATGAAATTCTATTTCGAGAGTTCGTGACCTTCCATTGAAAACAACGATAACTCATAAGAATCAAAAAGGATGAAAATAACTTCATGAAATGTTGAAAACTACCAAAATTATTTAAGGGTGAAATATGCTCATAAGTGGTGTATGTTTCAATATTTAAAATTTTATTATGACATTCCGTATCGAGAGTTCGTGACCTTCCATTGAAAACAATGATCACTCATAAAAATCAAGAAAGATGAAAACAACTTCATGAAATGTTGAAAACCACCAAAATGAATTAAGGGGTTAAATATGCTCATAAGTGGTGTATGTTTCAATATTTCAAATTTTATTATGACATTCCGTTTCGAGAGTTCGTGAACTTCCATTGAAAACAGCAATAACTCATAAGAATCGAGAAGGATGAAAATAAGTTCATGAAATGTTGAAAACCACCAAAATAATTTAAGGGGTTAAATTATGCTCATAAGTTGTGTATGTTTCAATATTTCAAATTTTATTATGACATTTCGTTTCGAGAGTTCGTGACCTTCCATTGAAAACAGCAATAACTCATAAGAATCGAGAAGGATGAAAATAAGTTCATGAAATGTTAAAAACCACCAAAATAATTTAAGGGGTTAAATATGCTCATAAGTGGTGTATGTTTCAATATTTCAAATTTTATTATGACATTCCGTTTCGAGAGTTCGTGACCTTCCATTGAAAACAACGATCACTCATAAAAATCGAGAAGGATGAAAATAAGTTCATGAAATGTTGAAAACCACCAAAATGATTTAAGGGGTTAAATATGCTCATAAGTGGTGTATGTTTCAATATTTCAAATTTTATTATGACATTCCGTTTCGAGAGTTCGTGACCTTCCATTGAAAACAGCGATAACTCATTAGAATCGAGAAAGATGAAAACAAGTTAATGAAATGTTGAAAACCACCAAAATGAATTAAGGGTTAAATATGATCACAAGTGGTGTATGTTTCAATATTTCAAATTTTATTATGAAATTCTATTTCGAGAGTTCGTGACCTTCCATTGAAAACAACGATAACTCATAAGAATCAAAAAGGATGAAAATAACTTCATGAAATGTTGAAAACTACCAAAATTATTTAAGGGGTGAAATATGCTCATAAGTGGTGTATGTTTCAATATTTGAAATTTTATTATGACATTCCGTATCGAGAGTTCGTGACCTTCCATTGAAAACAATGATCACTCATAAAAATCAAGAAAGATGAAAACAACTTCATGAAATGTTGAAAACCACCAAAATTAATTAAGGGGTTAAATATGCTCATAAGTGGTGTATGTTTCAATATTTCAAATTTTATTATGACATTCCGTTTCGAGAGTTCGTGACCTTACATTGAAAACAGCGATAACTCATAAGAATCGAGAATGAAGAAAATAAGTTCATGATATGTTGAAAACCACCAAAATGAATTAAGGGATTAAATATGCTCATAAGTGGTGTATGTTTTAATATTTCAAATTTTATTATGACATTTCGTTTCGAGAGTTCGTGACCTTCCATTGAAAACAACAATAACTCATAAGAATCAAAAAGGATGAAAATAAGTTCATGAAATGTTGAAAACTACCAAAATGATTTAAGGGGTGAAATATGCTCATAAGTGGTGTATGTTTCAATATTTCAAATTTTATTATGACATTCCGTTTCGAGAGTTCGTGACCTTCCATTGAAAACAACGATCACTTATAAAAATCGAGAAGGATGAAAATAAGTTCATGAAATGTTGAAAACTACCAAAATGATTTAAGGGGTTAAATATGCTCATAAGTGGTGTATGTTTCAATATTTCAAATTTTATTATGACATTCCGTTTCGAGAGTTCGTGACCTTCCATTGAAAACAGCGATAACTCATTAGAATCGAGAAAGATGAAAACAAGTTCATGAAATGTTGAAAACCACCAAAATGAATTAAGGGGTTAAATATGCTCATAAGTGGTGTATGTTTCAATATTTCAAATTTTATTATGAAATTCTGTTTCGAGAATTCGTGACCTTCCATTGAAAACAGCGATAACTCATAAGAATCAAAAAGGATGAAAATAAGTTCATGAAATGTTGAAAACTACCAAAATGATTTAAGGGGTGAAATATGCTCATAAGTGGTGTATGTTTCAATATTTCAAATTTTATTATGACATTCCGTTTCGAGAGTTCGTGACCTTCCATTGAAAACAACGATAACTCATAAGAATCGAGAATGAAGAAAATAAGTTCATGAAATGTTGAAAACCACCAAAATAAATTAAGGGGTTAAATATGCTCATAAGTGGTGTATGTTTCAATATTTCAAATTTTATTATGACATTGCGTTTCGAGAGTTCGTGACCTTCCATTGAAAACAGCAATAACTCACTAGAATCGAGAAGGATGAAAACAAGTTCATGAAATGTTGAAAACCACCAAAATGATTTAAGGGGTTAAATATGCTCATAAGTGGTGTATGTTTCAATATTTCAAATTTTATTATGACATTCCGTTTCGAGAGTTCGTGACCTTCCATTGAAAACAGCGATAACTCATAAGAATCAAAAAGGATGAAAATAAGTTCATGAAATGTTGAAAACTACCAAAATGATTTAAGGGGTGAAATATGCTCATAAGTGGTGTATGTTTCAATATTTCAAATTTTATTATGACATTCCGTTTCGAGAGTTCGTGACCTTCCATTGAAAACAACGATCACTCATAAAAATCGAGAAGGATGAAAATAAGTTCATGAAATGTTGAAAACTACCAAAATGATTTAAGGGGTGAAATATGCTCATAAGTGGTGTATGTTTCAATATTTCAAATTTTATTATGACATTCCGTTTCGAGAGTTCGTGACCTTCCATTGAAAACAACGATCACTCATAAAAATCGAGAAGGATGAAAATAAATTCATGAAATGTTGAAAACCACCAAAATGATTTAAGGGGTTAAATATGCTCATAAGTGGTGTATGTTTCAATATTTCAAATTATATTATGACATTCCGTTTCGAGAGTTCGTGACCTTCCATTGAAAACAGCGATAACTCATAAGAATCAAAAAAGATGAAAATAAGTTCATGAAATGTTGAAAACTACCAAAATGATTTAAGGGGTAAAATATGCTCATAAGTGGTGTATGTTTCAATATTTCAAATTTTATTATGACATTCCGTTTCGAGAGTTCGTGACCTTCCATTGAAAACAACGATCACTCATAAAAATCGAGAAGGATGAAAATAAATTCATGAAATGTTGAAAACCACCAAAATGATTTAAGGGGTTAAATATGCTCATAAGTGGTGTATGTTTCAATATTTCAAATTTTATTATGACATTCCGTTTCGAGAGTTCGTGACCTTCCATTGAAAACAGCGATAACTCATTAGAATCGAGAAAGATGAAAACAAGTTCATGAAATGTTGAAAACCACCAAAATGAATTAAGGGGTTAAATATGCTCTCATAAGTGGTGTATGTTTCAATATTTCAAATTTTATTATGAAATTCTGTTTCGAGAATTCGTGACCTTCTATTGAAAACAGCGATAACTCATAAGAATCAAAAAGGATGAAAATAAGTTCATGAAATGTTGAAAACTACCAAAATGATTTAAGGGGTGAAATATGCTCATAAGTGGTGTATGTTTCAATATTTCAAATTTTATTATGACATTCCGTTTCGAGAGTTCGTGACCTTCCATTGAAAACAACGATAACTCATAAAAATCGAGAAGGATGAAAATAAGTTCATGAAATGTTGAAAACTACCAAAATGATTTAAGGGGTTAAATATGCTCATAAGTGGTGTATGTTTCAATATTTCAAATTTTATTATGACATTGCGTTTCGAGAGTTCGTGACCTTCCATTGAAAACAACGATAACTCATTAGAATCGAGAAGGATGAAAACAAGTTCATGAAATGTTGAAAACCACCAAAATGATTTAAGGGGTTAAATATGCTCATAAGTGGTGTATGTTTCAATATTTCAAATTATATTATGACATTCCGTTTCGAGAGTTCGTGACCTTCCATTGAAAACAGCGATAACTCATAAGAATCAAAAAGGATGAAAATAAGTTCATGAAATGTTGAAAACTACCAAAATGATTTAAGGGGTGAAATATGCTCATAAGTGGTGTATGTTTCAATATTTCAAATTTTATTATGACATTCCGTTTCGAGAGTTCGTGACCTTCCATTGAAAACAACGATCACTCATAAAAATCGAGAAAGATGAAAATAAGTTCATGAAATGTTGAAAACCACCAAAATGATTTAAGGGGTTAAATATGCTCATAAGTGGTGTATGTTTCAATATTTCAAATTTTATTATGACATTCCGTTTCGAGAGTTCGTGACCTTTCATTGAAAACAGCGATAACTCATTAGAATCGAGAAAGATGAAAACAAGTTCATGAAATGTTGAAAACCACCAAAATGAATTAAGGGGTTAAATATGCTCTCATAAGTGGTGTATGTTTCAATATTTCAAATTTTATTATGACATTCTGTTTCGAGAGTTCGTGACCTTCTATTGAAAACAACGATTACTCATAAAAATCGAGAAGGATGAAAATAAGTTCATGAAATGTTGAAAACTACCAAAATGATTTAAGGGGTTAAATATGCTCATAAGTGGTGTATGTTTCAATATTTCAAATTTTATTATGACATTGCGTTTCGAGAGTTCGTGACCTTCCATTGAAAACAACGATAACTCATAAAAATCGAGAAGGATGAAAATAAGTTCATGAAATGTTGAAAACTACCAAAATGATTTAAGGGGTTAAATATGCTCATAAGTGGTGTATGTTTCAATATTTCAAATTTTATTATGACATTCCGTTTCGAGAGTTCGTGACCTTCCATTGAAAACAACGATAACTCATTAGAATCGAGAAGGATGAAAACAAGTTCATGAAATGTTGAAAACCACCAAAATGATTTAAGGGGTTAAATATGCTCATAAGTGGTGTATGTTTCAATATTTCAAATTATATTATGACATTCCGTTTCGAGAGTTCGTGACCTTCCATTGAAAACAGCGATAACTCATAAGAATCAAAAAGGATGAAAATAAGTTCATGAAATGTTGAAAACTACCAAAATGATTTAAGGGGTGAAATATGCTCATAAGTGGTGTATGTTTCAATATTTCAAATTTTATTATGACATTCCGTTTCGAGAGTTCGTGACCTTCCATTGAAAACAACGATCACTCATAAAAATCGAGAAGGATGAAAATAAGTTCATGAAATGTTGAAAACTACCAAAATGATTTAAGGGGTTAAATATGCTCATAAGTGGTGTATGTTTCAATATTTCAAATTTTATTATGACATTCCGTTTCGAGAGTTCGTGACCTTCCATTGAAAACAGCGATAACTCATTAGAATCGAGAAGGATGAAAACAAGTTCATGAAATGTTGAAAACCACCAAAATGATTTAAGGGGTTAAATATGCTCATAAGTGGTGTATGTTTCAATATTTCAAATTGATTTCTGAAGTTCGCGTATGAGAAAAAATGACCTTCTATTGAAAACAGCGATAACTCATAAAAATCAAAAAGGATGAAAATAAGTTCATGAAATGTTGAAAACTACCAAAATGATTTAAGGGGTGAAATATGCTCATAAGTGGTGTATGTTTCAATATTTCAAATTTTATTATGACATTCCGTTTCGAGAGTTCGTGACCTTCCATTGAAAACAACGATCACTCATAAAAATCGAGAAGGATGAAAATAAGTTCATGAAATGTTGAAAACTACCAAAATGATTTAAGGGGTTAAATATGCTCATAAGTGGTGTATGTTTCAATATTTCAAATTTTATTATGACATTCCGTTTCGAGAGTTCGTGACCTTCCATTGAAAACAGCGATAACTCATTAGAATCGAGAAAGATGAAAACAAGTTCATGAAATGTTGAAAACCACCAAAATGAATTAAGGGGTTAAATATGCTCATAAGTGGTGTATGTTTCAATATTTCAAATTTTATTATGAAATTCCGTTTCGAGAGTTCGTGACCTTCCATTGAAAACAGCGATAACTCATTAGAATCGAGAAGGATGAAAATAAGTTCATGAAATGTTGAAAACTACCAAAATGATTTAAGGGGTGAAATATGCTCATAAGTGGTGTATGTTTCAATATTTCAAATTTTATTATGACATTCCGTTTCGAGAGTTCGTGACCTTCCATTGAAAACAACGACCACTCATAAAAATCGAGAAGGATGAAAATAAGTTCATGAAATGTTGAAAACCACCAAAATGCTTTTAAGGGGTTAAATATGCTCATAAGTGGTGTATGTTTCAATATTTCAAATTTTATTATGACATTCCGTTTCGAGAGTTCGTGACCTTCCATTGAAAACAGCGATAACTCATTAGAATCGAGAAAGATGAAAACAAGTTAATGAAATGTTGAAAAACACCAAAATGATTTAAGGTGTCAAATATGCTCATAAGTGGTGTATGTTTCAATATTTCAAATTTTATTATGACATTCCGTTTCGAGAGTTCGTGACCTTCCATTGAAAACAGCGATAACTCATAAGAATCAAAAAGGATGAAAATAAGTTCATGAAATGTTGAAAACCACCAAAATGAATTAAGGGGTTAAATATGCTCATAAGTGGTGTATGTTTCAATATTTCAAATTTTATTATGAAATTCTGTTTAGAGAATTCGTGACCTTCCATTGAAAACAGCGATAACTCATAAGAATCGAGAAGGATGAAAATAAGTTCATGAAATGTTGAAAACCACCAAAATAAATTAAGGGGTTAAATATGCTCATAAGTGGTGTATGTTTCAATATTTGAAATTTTATTATGACATTCCGTATCGAGCGTTCGTGACTTTCTATTGAAAACAACGATCACTTATAAAAATCGAGAAGGATGAAAATAAGTTCATGAAATGTTGAAAACCACCAAAATGATTTAAGGGGTTAAATATGCTCATAAGTTGTATATGTTTCAATA
Organism: Boechera divaricarpa; assembly: GCA_026770425.1. Classification (NCBI taxonomy): domain Eukaryota; kingdom Viridiplantae; phylum Streptophyta; class Magnoliopsida; order Brassicales; family Brassicaceae; genus Boechera; species Boechera divaricarpa. Next base: position 13,653 of record JAMKOQ010000232.1, on the reverse strand, counting down.
TTTCAAATTTTAATATGACATTCCGTTCCGAGGGTTCGTGAACTTCCATTGAAAACAACGATAACTCATAAGAATCAAGAAGGATGAAAATAAGTTCATGAAATGTTGAAAACCACCAAAATGAATTAAGGGGTTAAATATGCCCATAAGTGGTGTATGTTTCAATATTTCAAATTTTATTATGACATTCCGTTTCGAGAGTTCGTGACCTTCCATTGAAAACAACGATCCCTCATAAAAATCGAGAAGGATGAAAATAAAGTCATGAAATGTTGAAAACCACCAAAATGATTTAAGGGGTTAAATAGACTCATAAGTGGTGTATGTTTCAATATTTCAAATTTTATTATGACATTCCGTTTCGAGAGTTCGTGACCTTCCATTGAAAACAGCGATAGCTCATTAGAATCGAGAAAGATGAAAACAAGTTCATGAAATGTTGAAAACCACCAAAATGAATTAAGGGGTTAAATATGCTCATAAGTGGTGTATGTTTCAATATTTCAAATTTTATTATGAAATTCTGTTTCGAGAATTCGTGACCTTCCATTGAAAACAGCGATAACTCATAAGAATCAAAAAGGATGAAAATAAGTTCATGAAATGTTGAAAACTACCAAAATGATTTAAGGGGTGAAATATGCTCATAAGTGGTGTATGTTTCAATATTTCAAATTTTATTATGACATTCCGTTTCGAGAGTTCGTGACCTTCCATTGAAAAAACCGATCACTCATAAAAATCGAGAAGGATGAAAATAAGTTCATGAAATGTTGAAAACCACCAAAATGATTTAAGGGGTTAAATATGCTCATAAGTTGTGTATGTTTCAATATTTCAAATTTTATTATGACATTCCCTTTCGAGAGTTCGTGACCTTCCATTGAAAACAGCGATAACTCATTAGAATCGAGAAAGATAAAAACAAGTTCATGAAATGTTGAAAACCACCAAAATGAATTAAGGGGTTAAATATGCTCATAAGTGGTGTATGTTTCAATATTTCAAATTTTATTATGAAATTATGTTTCGAGAGTTCGTGACCTTCCATTGAAAACAACGATAACTCATAAGAATCAAAAAGGATGAAAATAACTTCATGAAATGTTGAAAACTACCAAAATGATTTAAGGGGTGAAATATGCTCATAAGTGGTGTATGTTTCAATATTTGAAATTTTATTATGACATTCCGTATCGAGCGTTCGTGACTTTCTATTGAAAACAACGATCACTTATAAAAATCGAGAAGGATGAAAATAAGTTCATGAAATGTTGAAAACCACCAAAATGATTTAAGGGGTTAAATATGCTCATAAGTTGTATATGTTTCAATATTTCAAATTTTAATATGACATTCCGTTCCGAGGGTTCGTGAACTTCCATTGAAAACAACGATAACTCATAAGAATCAAGAAGGATGAAAATAAGTTCATGAAATGTTGAAAACCACCAAAATGAATTAAGGGGTTAAATATGCCCATAAGTGGTGTATGTTTCAATATTTCAAATTTTATTATGACATTCCGTTTCGAGAGTTCGTGACCTTCCATTGAAAACAGTGATAACTCATAAGAATCGAGAATGAAAAAAATAAGTTCATGAAATGTTGAAAACCACCAAAATAAATTAAGGGGTTAAATATGCTCATAAGTGGTGTATGTTTCAATATTTCAAATTTTATTATGACATTGCGTTTCGAGAGTTCTTGACCTTCCATTGAAAACAGCGATAACTCATTAGAATCGAGAAGAATGAAAACAAGTTCATGAAATGTTGAAAACCACCAAAATGATTTAAGGGGTTAAATATGCTCATAAGTGGTGTATGTTTCAATATTTCAAATTATATTATGACATTCCGTTTCGAGAGTTCGTGACCTTCCATTGAAAACAACGATCACTCATAAAAATCGAGAAGGATGAAAATAAGTTCATGAAATGTTGAAAACTACCAAAATGATTTAAGGGGTTAAATATGCTCATAAGTGGTGTATGTTTCAATATTTCAAATTTAATTATGACATTCCGTTTCGAGAGTTCGTGACCTTCCATTGAAAACAGCGATAACTCATTAGAATCGAGAAAGATGAAAACAAGTTCATGAAATGTTGAAAACCACCAAAATGAATTAAGGGGTTAAATATGCTCATAAGTGGTGTATGTTTCAATATTTCAAATTTTATTATGAAATTCTGTTTCGAGAATTCGTGACCTTCCATTGAAAACAGCGATAACTCATAAGAATCAAAAAGGATGAAAATAAGTTCATGAAATGTTGAAAACTACCAAAATGATTTAAGGGGTGAAATATGCTCATAAGTGGTGTATGTTTCAATATTTCAAATTTTATTATGACATTCCGTTTCGAGAGTTCGTGACCTTCCATTGAAAACAACGACCACTCATAAAAATCGAGAAGGATNAAAACTAGTTCAAGAAAAGTTTAAAACCATCAAAAATGTTTTAAGGGGTTAAATATGCTCATAAGTGGTGTATGTTTCAATATTTCAAATTTTATTATGACATTCCGTTTCGAGAGTTCGTGACCTTCCATTGAAAACAGCGATAACTCATTAGAATCGAGAAAGATGAAAACAAGTTCATGAAATGTTGAAAACCACCAAAATGAATTAAGGGGTTAAATATGCTCATAAGTGGTGTATGTTTCAATATTTCAAATTATATTATGACATTCCGTTTCGAGAGTTCGTGACCTTCCATTGAAAACAGCGATAACTCATAAGAATCAAAAAGGATGAAAATAAGTTCATGAAATGTTGAAAACCACCAAAATGATTTAAGGGGTTAAATATGCTCATAAGTGGTGTATGTTTCAATATTTCAAATTATATTATGACATTCCGTTTCGAGAGTTCGTGACCTTCCATTGAAAACAACGATCACTCATAAAAATCGAGAAGGATGAAAATAAGTTCATGAAATGTTGAAAACTACCAAAATGATTTAAGGGGTTAAATATGCTCATAAGTGGTGTATGTTTCAATATTTCAAATTTAATTATGACATTCCGTTTCGAGAGTTCGTGACATTCCATTGAAAACAGCGATAACTCATTAGAATCGAGAAAGATGAAAACAAGTTCATGAAATGTTGAAAACCACCAAAATGAATTAAGGGGTTAAATATGCTCATAAGTGGTGTATGTTTCAATATTTCAAATTTTATTATGAAATTCTGTTTCGAGAATTCGTGACCTTCCATTGAAAACAGCGATAACTCATAAGAATCAAAAAGGATGAAAATAAGTTCATGAAATGTTGAAAACCACAAAAATGATGTGAAGGGAAAAAGAGTATATATAGGTGGTGTATGTTTCAATATTTCAAATTTTATTATGACATTCCGTTTCGAGAGTTCGTGACCTTCCATTGAAAACAACGACCACTCATAAAAATCGAGAAGGATGAAAATAAGTTCATGAAATGTTGAAAACCACCAAAATGATTTTAAGGGGTTAAATATGCTCATAAGTGGTGTATGTTTCAATATGTCAAATTTTATTATGACATTCCGTTTCGAGAGTTCGTGACCTTCCATTGAAAACAGCGATAACTCATTAGAATCGAGAAAGATGAAAACAAGTTCATGAAATGTTGAAAACCACCAAAATGAATTAAGGGGTTAAATATGCTCATAAGTGGTGTATGTTTCAATATTTCAAATTATATTATGACATTCCGTTTCGAGAGTTCGTGACCTTCCATTGAAAATAGCGATAACTCATAAGAATCAAAAAGGATGAAAATAAGTTCATGAAATGTTGAAAACTACCAAAATGATTTAAGGGGTGAAATATGCTCATAAGTGGTGTATGTTTCAATATTTCAAATTTTATTATTACTTTCAATGATGCGACTTCGTCACATATCAATGCACTCAACGATCACTCATAAAAATCGAGAACGATGAAAATAAGTTCATGAAATGTTGAAAACCACCAAAATGAATTAAGGGGTTAAATATGCTCATAAGTGGTGTATGTTTCAATATTTCAAATTTTATTATGAAATTCTGTTTAGAGAATTCGTGACCTTCCATTGAAAACAACGATAACTCATAAGAATCGAGAATGAAGAAAATAAGTTCATGAAATGTTGAAAACCACCAAAATAAATTAAGGGGTTAAATATGCTCATAAGTGGTGTATGTTTCAATATTTCAAAATTTATTATGACATTCCGTTTCGAGAGTTCGTGACCTTCCATTGAAAACAGCGATAACTCATTAGAATCGAGAAGGATGAAAACAAGTTCATGAAATGTTGAAAACCACCAAAATGATTTAAGGGGTTAAATATGCTCATAAGTGGTGTATGTTTCAATATTTCAAAATTTATTATGACATTCCGTTTCGAGAGTTCGTGACCTTCCATTGAAAACAGCGATAACTCATTAGAATCGAGAAGGATGAAAACAAGTTCATGAAATGTTGAAAACCACCAAAATGATTTAAGGGGTTAAATATGCTCATAAGTGGTGTATATTTCAATATTTCAAATTTTATTATGACATTCCGTTTCGAAAGTTCGTGACCTTCCATTGAAAATGATGAGGACATCACCTTGGAGCTGAAAGGAGATGACGCTGAATCTGTGGAGAACCCAATTCCATACATTCCAGCCGGCCCTATTACACTTGAAAGGGCTAAAGCATTGAGGCATAAGTTCAATGGATATGTAGCAGCTGCATTGGCGCAAGAAGTAACTCCACCAAAGCCGACTTTGCACCAGCTTCTCCAACGGACACCACGGAGGAGGCTTCAGAACCAAGCTGAACCAAGCTTCAGCATCTGACCTGGAGGACTTCAATTACATCACTCTTACTCCAGGAAAGCACAATGACATGTCCGTTGCATCACCCGAAACCGCCAGCTCTCTTTTTCGACTCAAATGAGGCTACACGGCTTTCTCCTTCGAGCTGCGTTTCTGTTCAGGCCCCATGGCCACTTCCTCAGCATCAAGACACGTGAGTCTAGTGTCTTCACTGTCATCATATAGTGAAGACACACAAAGGCTACTAAGGCATTGTACTCTTTTCCTTACCATCAGTTTTTGTCCCAAGGGGTATGGGTTTTTACGAGGAAGGTTTTAACGAGGCAACACCCTTAGTGCGCATTTTGGACTTGTTCTCGGTCTACTACATCTTTCACAAGTCCAAGAACACTTCAAGAGCTGAGCGCCAAGAGCAAAGACTAACGAGAGACAAGTTGTTCTGTTTTAGCTCAAACTTTCCATTTTGAGTTATTTCCTTATTTTCGCAAACCCTGCTGTTTTGCTTGAACTACTTGTTATTCTTGGTTGTTTGTGACGTTTTTGATGTCAAGGGGCTATTATATAAAGCCTAGGTCGTCCTCTTAATGAGATAGACTTTTTACCCTAAAACAAAAACGAGTTTATCTCTCAAACCTAGGCAGCAGCCTGCTATTCTCTCTTCTCTTGCTTGATTGAGTAATCGGACTCTCAAACCTGAGAATCACTTAGTGTTTATCACAAGGCTTCCGCATCTTGTGTGGTCTCACATCGCTCCACCGTTTCTCCTTCAAAGACGAGCCTCTCTCTCTGAAGAAGAACAACACCATCGTTTGAAGATTAAGTTTTGAGACCGGCGTGTATCATCTTTGGTATCGAGCTAAAGTTCCTTCAATCAGGTTGTGTCTAAACCTATCCTTTGCTTTCAGTCAATTTGCTTTAGAAGTTATTGAGAATCAAGTTATTAGGTTGTTTCAATTGATAGCTTGTTTTTAATCGTTGCTTCTGTTTGCTTATCTTCTTTGTTTGCTTGTTTTGATTCTTTATTGCTTTTGTTTCATCGTTTGTTTGTTTCAGTATTTCGTTGTTTTGGTTTATTAAGTTGCTAGTTTATTGTTTCATAAAGTTAAGAAAAAGAAAAGAAAAAGGTTAGGTTGCTGAAGGAATCGTTTAGCTTGTGTGTTTCACCTTGTTAAATTATTTGCTTCTGTTTTTGTGTACTGCTTGTTTAATCACTTAGAACCGAATTTGATCATCATATTAAGCTGTTGTTGCACCATTAGAGACTGAATTTTCGTGGCTGCTAGGTTAGAGAAGGCGAAAATTAAGATAGAAAATTAGGGCTGCACTAGACATAAGTGAAGTTTCCTTTCTGTTTTGTGAATTTTCCTTTTTTTCTGCAGATCTGTTTGATTATTTCGAGAAAACTAAGCTTGTGATTTTCCTGTTTTGTGCAAGGAGAAATCGACCTCAATGGCTGAGAATTATGATCAAACTGGATGCCAACAATGCCATGATTCAAATGATGGCAAATATCAACACTCAACTCCAAGCTCTCACTAACCGAATGGACCGCATGGAGAACCCTCCCATGCACTGCAAGAAGAGAAAATGGACCTGAACCGTATCAGAGACCGAAGGGTACATGATCCAGGCGATCACCACCGCCACCACCACCACGAGCTAGACATGCTTATGAAGAGCATGAACCCAGTACCAGCCACCACCGCCTCAGCACTCACCAGACCTGAAATTAAACGCACCAACTTTTGCTGGAAGAGTTGATCCGAAGCTTATCTAGAGTGGGAAAGGAGAATGGATAAGATTTTTGGCTGTTACAATTACACCGAGGCAAAGAAGGTAGCCTTTGCAGCAGCTCAGCTGACGGAGACCATGCCCTTACATGGTGGGATCGAGATGTGGCTGATAGAGACGTTACCAAGACCATCCTATCTCTACTTGGCACGACATGAGACAGTTAATGAAAAGGAGATATGTGCCACCACATTTCCGTGAGGTACGCAAAAGAAATTCAGACGGCTTACTCAAGGCAACAAATCAGTGGAAGAATATTATGAGGAATTTGAGCACCTCGAGAATCGCCTTGAATTAGATGAAGCACCAGAAACACTCATGGTTCAGTTTCTGGATGGGTTACAAGAGCGGATTGTTACAAAAGTGGAAATGCCAAGTATATCATCAGATGGAGGATCTCCTGCACTTAGCAATCCAAGCTGAACAACAAATCAAGAGAAAGAACTCAAGTTTCAGCCGAAATAAAAATACTTGGAGTTCAGCGCCAAAACAAGCTGATAAGGGCAAAGCAGTTGTGATTGGATTCACGTTTTAAACCAAGAGCTCCCGAGCCATCTAGAGACAGTAAAGCTGAGCCCAGACGTGATCATCAGCCTCGAAACCAACAAAATCAGCAGAGGAGCCGAGACATTACATTTGACATAGTGTCAAGGCCGAGGGGCATATATCCAGGGATTGTCCTTAATCAAAGAGTGATGATCCTTACTGAATCTGGGGATTATGAATCACAAGATGAAGAAGAGGCTGAGGGGACGCTGATGAGGAGATTACAGAATTTCCAGACACCGGAGAGCTTCTAATGATGAGACGCATTCTCAGCACCATGATAGAACCGAGAGGAGAGTGCTCGGCGCGAAAACATCTTCCATACCGGATGTACTATCAAGGGGAAGGTATGTTCTCTGATAATTGATGGGGTTCTTGTACAAACGTTGCAAGCCTCTATATGGTTGAAAACTAGGCTTGGAGAGAACTAAGCATCCGAGACCTTACGGGTTGAGGTGGCTCAATGATAAGTCTGAGTTAAAGATCAGCGATCAAGTGACAGTTCCATTTAGTGTGGGGGCGTTACAATGATCAAGTGCTCTGTGATGTGGTTCCAATGCAAGCTGGCCATCTCTTATTGGGACGTCCATGGCAGTTTGACAAAGAAACCACTCATAACGGTCGCACCAATTTATACTCGTTTATTCATGATAAAAGAAAGTGAATTTAGCTCCATTATCACCTCAGCAAGTTCATGAAATGCAAATTAAAATGTCTAAAGAAAAGAGTAATGGTGCTAAATCTAACTTCCTAGTTAATACTAGTGAAGTAAGAAGGGCTTTAAAAACTACTTCACACAACTTTGCTACTAATGGTCTTTAAGGAGCTTTTGAGCGCAGTTCGTAGCTGTGGAGTTACCTAAGGAGATAAGTCAGCTCCTAGAACAATTTGAGGACGTTTTTCCTGAAGAGATACCGGCTGGACTGCCACCAAGCCGAGGGATAGAGCACCAAATCGATTTCATACCTGGTGCACAGCTTCCAAATAGACCGACTACCGTGTGAATCGAGGAGGAAGAAGCCAGGCGTCAAGTTAGGGCACTAATGGAGCAAGGTTATGTGAGGGAGAGTCTTAGTCCTGTGCTGTACCGGTCTTGCTAGTGCCTAAGAAGGATGGGTCGTGGAGGATGTGTGTGGACTGTAGGGCGTTAACAACATAACCATTAAGTATAGACATCCAATTCCACGCCTTGATGACATGCTGGATGAGCTTAGTGGAGCCCCATCTTCTCTAAATAGACCTGAAGAGTGGATATCATCAAGTCAGGATGAAAGAAGGAGATGAATGGAAAACAGCATTCAAAACGAAACAAGGACTCTATGAATGGCTAGTCATGCCATTTGGACTCTCAAATGCACCCAGCACATTTATGCGTCTAATGAACCATGTTCTTAGGGCATACATCTGTAAGTTTGTAGTTGTGTATTTTGTTGATATTTTAATTTACAGTTCTTGTTTATCTGACCATGTGACACATCTTGAGTTAGTCTTAAAGACTCTCCGAAAGGAAGGCCTTTATGCAAACTTAAAAAAGTGCACATTCTGCACTAATGAGCTAGTTTTTCTAGGATTTGTTGTGAGTTCGCGGGATTACAGGTTGATGGAGAGAAGATAAGGGCTATACAAGAATGGCCAACCCCAACAAGCATCAGCCAAGTTGAAGCTTCCATGGTCTTGCAAGCTTCTATCGCCGTTTTTGTTAAGGACTTTAGTAGTGTGGTTGCACCTCATCAGTTATCAAGAAAAATGTTGGGTTTACTTGAGAAGCTCGAATAAGGCGTTTCAGGATCTGAAGGAACGCCTAACTAATGCTGTTCTAGCACTTCCAGATTTTAATAAGACCTTTGAAGTGGAGTGTGATGCATCTGGAATTGGGATAGGGGCTGTTCTTACTCAAGGAGGCAAACCAGTGGCTTATTTCAGTGAAAAGCTAAGTGGGGCTGCGTTGAATTATCCTACTTATGAGGAGTTGTATGCGTTGGTTAGAGCTATGGAGACGTGGCAACACTACCTGCTTGCTAGAGAATGTGTAATTCATACTGATCATGAAACGCTGAAGCATCTCAAGGGCAAACAACACTTAAGAAGAGACATGCTCGCTGGCTGGAGTACATTGAGACATTCCCTTATGTCATTAAGTACAAAAAGGTAAAGAGAACGTGGTAGCTGATGCACTTTCAAGGAGACATGCGTTGATCACCACGATGGAGTCTAAGGTTTTGGGGTTTGAAATGATTAAGATGCAATATGAAGAAGACCCAGATTTCAAGGATATCTACTCAGAATGTGGTAAAGGAGCCTACAGCAATTTCTACAAGTCGATGGATTTTTATTTAGAGAAAGGGACTGTGCATACCTCAGGGTTCTCTCAATTGCTGATTAAGAAGCTCATGGGGGTGGTCTTATGGGTCATTTTGGGGCTGAGAAGACATTGAGCATACTGAAGGAGCATTTCTTTTGGCCTCATCTCAGAAAAACAGTGGAGGCGTTTTGTGCTAGATGTGTAACGTGCAAACAAGCTAAGTCTAGATCTCATCCTCATGGACTATACATGCCGTTGTCTATACCTACAGCTCCTTGGGTCGATATATCAATGGATTTTGTGCTTGGACTTCCCAAGATTCAGAATAAGGATTCTATCTTCGTTGTTGTGGATAGGTTCTCAAAGATGGCACATTTCATTCCATGTGCTAAAACTAATGATGCCTCGGACCTCCAACTTATTCTTCGGAAAGTAGTGAGATTACATGGAATTCCAAGGACGATTGTATCAGATAGAGACACCAAGTTTCTGAGTCATTTCTGGAGAACGCTTTGGAAGAAGCTGGGAACGAAGCTAGTGTTCTCTACAACTTGCCATCCTCAAACAGATGGGCAAACTGAGGTTGTTAACCGGACTTTGTCAACATTGCTGAGAGCAACCATTGGGAGGAATTTGAAGAACTGGTTAGAGTGTATACCATTTATGAGTTTGCTTACAATCGAGCTGTTCACTCCGCCACCAAGCTGTCACCATTTCAGGTTGTCTATGGCTTTAATCCAAACTCGCCATTAGACCTCTCACCGTTGCCGCCAGCTGAGATCGTGAGCTTAGAAGGACAGAAAAAGGCTGATTACATCAAGAGCATACATCAAAAAGCTAGAGAGAACATTGAGAAGAAAACTGAGATGTATGCTAAGCAAGATGATGAACCAGTTTTGAGGTCAAAACCTTACGAAGAGGTGGGAATGATGAGGACATCACCTTGGAGCTGAAAGGAGATGTGGCTGAATCTGGAAGAACCCAATTCCATACATTCCAGCCGGCCCTATTACACGCCCAGAGAATTTTCAAAAGCATTGAGGCATAAGTTCAATGGATATGTGCTTTGAGCTGCATCCACGACCTGTGCGCAAGAAGTAACTCCACCCAAAGCCTGACTTTGCTGACAGGCTTCTCAAATCGGACACCACGGAGGAGGCTTCAGGAACCAAGCTGAACCAAGCTTCAAAGCATCTGACCTGGAGGACTTCAATTACATCAACTCTTACCTCCAGGAAAGCTTCACAACGGTAACATGTCCGTTGCATCACCTTAGTAAACCAGCAGCTTCCTCTTTTCGACTCAAATGAGGCTACACGGCTTTCTCCTTCGAGCTGCGTTTCTGGTTCAGGCCCCATGGCCACTTCTCAGCATCAAGACACGTGAGTCTAAGTCTTCTACTGTCATCATATAATAGTGAAGACACATTTCCAAAGACGTCTGATATTTAGGCATTGTACTCTTTCCTTACCATCGAGTTTGTCCCAAGGGGTATGAGTTTTCCCGAGGAAGGTTTTAACTGAGGCAACACCCTTAGTACGCCATTTCTGGACTTGTTCTCGGTCTACTACATCTTTCCACCAAGTCCAAGAACACTTCAAGAGCTGAGCCGCTCAAAAGCAAAGAACTAACGAGAGACAAGTTGTTACTGTTTTTTAGGCTCAAACTTTCCATATTTATGAGTTATTATACTGTTTTATCGCAAATACCCCCGCTGTGTTTTGCTTAGAATTCTACTTGTTATTCTTGGTTGATTTGTGACGTTTTTTTGATGTCAAGGGGCTATTATATAAAGCCTAGGTCGTCCTCTCTTAATGAGATAGACTTTTTACCTAAGCAACAAAAACGAGTTTATCTCTCTAACCCAGGCAGCGGCCAGAACTTCTATTTCTTCTCTTGCTTGATTGAGGTAATCGGACTCTCAAACCTGAGAATCACTTAGTGTTTATCACAAGGCTTCCCGCGCATCTTGTGTGCAGTCCCACATCGCTTCCACCGTTTCTCCTTCAAGACGAGCCTCTACTCCCCGAAGAAGAACAACACCATTTGAACTGGTGTTTAAGAAGATTACCCGAGTTTTGAGACCAGTACGATGTATCGAGGAAAACAACGATCACTTATAAGAAATCGAGAAAGGATGAAAATAAGTTCATGAAAAATGTTGAAAACTACCAAAAAATGATTTAAGGGGTAATTTGAAATATGCTCTATAAGTGGCTATGATGTTTCAATATTTCAAATTTTATTATTGCGACATTCTCCGCTTAGGAGTTAGCGTGACATTCCATTGGTAAGAAAACAACGATCAGCTCATAAAAACTCTAGAGAGGATGAAAATAAAGTCACTCAGAAATGTTTGAAAACCACCAAAATGATTTAAGGGGTTCAAAATAGACTCATAAGTAGGTGTATGTTTTCAATATTTCAAATTTATTATTATGACAGCATTCCGTTTCGAGTTCGTGACGCTTCCATTGAAAAACAGCGATAACTCATAAGAATCAAAAAGGATGAAAATAAGTTCATGAAATATTTGAAAACCACCAAAAATGAATTAAGGGGTTAAATATGCTCATATAGTGGGTGTATGTTTCAATATTTCAAATTTTATTATAAGAAATTCTGCTTTAGAGAAGTCAGTGGACCTTCCATTGAAAACAGGCGATAAAACTCATAAGAATCGAGGAATGAAGTTAAAATAAGTTCAAAGCAGAAATGTTGAAAACCACCAAAATAAATTAAGGGGTTAAATATGCTCATAAGTGGATGTATGGCTTTCAATATTTCAAATTTTATTATGACATTCAAGTTTCGAGAGTTCGTGGACCTTCCATTGAAAACAGCGATAACTCATTAGGAATCGAGAAGGATGAAAACAAAGTTCATGAAATGTTTTGAAAACCACCAAAATGATTTAAGGGGTTAAAATATGCTCATAAGTGGTGTATATTTCAATATTTCAAATTATATTATGAACATTCACGTTTCGAGAGTTAAACTGGACCTTCCATTGAAAGCAATACGATAACTCATGTAATAATCTAAAAGGATGAAAAATAAGTTATCATGAAATGTTGAAAACCACCAAAATGAATTAAGGGGTTAAAATATGCTTCTATAAGTGAGTGTATGTAACTTCAATATTTCAAATTTTATTATTATGAAATTCTGTTTAGAAGAAGATTCGTGACCTTCCATTGAAAACACTTCGGCGATAACTCCATAAGAATCGAGAATGAAGAAAAGAATACAGTTCATGAAATGTTGAAAACCACCAAAAATAGAGATTAAGGGGTTAATATATGCTCATAAGTGGTGTATGTTTCCAATATTTCAGAATTTTATTATGACATTCCGTTTCGAGAGTTCGTTGACCTTCCATTGAAAACAGCGATAACTCATTAGAATCGAGAAGGATGAAAACAAGTTCATGAAATGTTTGAAGAAAAGCCACCAAAAATGATTTACTTAAGGGGTTAAATATGCTCATAAGTGGTTGTATGTTTCAATCATTTCAAATTTTATTATTGCAAACATTCCGTTTCGAGAGTTCGTGACCTTCCAATTGAAAACAGCGGGAGTAACTCATTAGAGATCGAGAAGGATGAAAACAAGTTCATGAAATGTTGAAAACCACCAAAAATGATTTAAGGGGTTAAATATATGCTCACTCAAGTGGTGTATATTTCCAATATTTCAAATTATATTATGACATTCCGTTTCGAGAGTTCGTGACTCTCTTCCATTGAAAACAGCGATAACTCATAAGAATCAAAAAGGATGAAAATAAGTTCATGAAATGTTGAAAACCACCAAAATGAATTAAGGGGTTAAATATGCTCATAAGTGGTGTATGTTTCAATATTTCAAATTTTATTATGAAATTCTCGTTTAGAAAATTCGTGACCTTCCATTAAAAACAGCGATAACTCATAAGAATCGAGAATGAAGAAAATAAGTTCATGAAATGTTGAAAACCACCAAAATAAATTAAGGGGTTAAATATGCTCATAAGTGGTGTATGTTTCAATATTTCAAATTTTATTACTTGACAATTCCGTTTCGAGAGTTCGTGACCTTCCATTGAAAACAGCGATAACTCATTAGAATCGAAGGATCTGAAAACAAGTTCATGAAATGTTGAAAACCACCAAAATGATTTAAGGGGTTAAATATGCTCATAAGTGGTGTATATTTCAACATTTGCAAATTATATTATGA
>JAMKOQ010000278.1:0-36548 GCA_026770425.1 Boechera divaricarpa | reverse complement strand
AAGTTCATGAAATGTTGAAAACCACTCAAAATGATTTTAAGTGGGGTTAAATATGCTCATAAGTGGGGCGAGTGTTTCAATATTTCAAATTATATTATCACATTCCGTTGCTTTGAGAGTTCGTGGACCTTCCATTATTGAAAAACAGCGATAACTCATATTAGAATCAAAAAGGATGAAAATAAGTTCATGAAAATGTTGAAAACTACCACTAAAATGATTTAAGGGGTGAAATATGCTCATAAGTGGTGTATAAGTCAATATTTCAAATTTTATTATGACATTCCGCTTCGAGAGTTCGTGGACCTTCCATTGGAAACAAAACAGCTTACGGAATCACTTATAAAAATCGAGAGAAGGATGAAAATAAGTTCATGAAAATGTTTTCGAAAAACTACCAAAATGATTTTAAGTGGGTTAAATATGCCTCATAAGTACGTATGTTTCAATATTTGCAAATTTTATTATGACATTCCGTTTCGAGAGGTTTCGTGACCTTCCAATGAAAAAACAACGATCACTCATAAAAATCGAGTATGATGAAAAATAAGTTCATGCGAAACGCCGAAAACCACCTGCCAAAATCAGATTTAAGGGGTTAAATATGCTCATAGGAGTGGTATAAGTGTTTCAATATTTCAAATTTTATTATGACATTCCGCTTTTCCGAGGAGTTCGTGACCTTCCATTGAAAACAGCCGATAACTCATAAGGAATCGAGAATAAGATGAAAATAAAGTTCATGAAATGTTGGAAAACCACCAAAAATGAATTAAGGGGTTAAATATGCTCATGTTAAAGTGGTGTATGCTTCAATATTTCAAATTTTATTATGACATTTCGTTTCGAGAGTTCGTGCACCTTCCATTGAAAACAGCAATAACTCATAAGAATCGAGAAGGATGAAAATAAGTTCATGAAATGTTGAAAACCACCAAAATAATTTAAGGGGTTAAATTATGCTCATAAGTGGTGTATGTTTCAATATTTCAAATTTTATTATGACATTTCGTTTTGAGAGTTCGTGACCTTCCATTGAAAACAGCAATAACTCATAAGAATCGAGAAGGATGAAAATAAGTTCATGAAATGTTAAAAACCACCAAAATAATTTAAGGGGTTAAATATGCTCATAAGTGGTGTATGTTTCAATATTTCAAATTTTATTATGACATTCCGTTTTCGAGTTCGTGGACCTTCCATTGAAAACAACGATCACTCCATAAAAATCGAGAAGGATGAAAATAAGTTCATGAAATGTTGAAAACCACCAAAATGATTTAAGGGGTTAAATATGCTCATAAGTGGTGTATGTTTCAATATTTCAAATTTTATTATGACATTCCGTTTCGAGAGTTCGTGACCTTCCATTGAAAACAGCGATAACTCATTAGAATCGAGAAAGATGAAAACAAGTTAATGAAATGTTGAAAACCACTCTCAAAATGAATTAAGGGGTTAAATATGCTCATAGGGGCGGCGTATGTTTCAATATTTCAAATTTTATTATGAAATTCTATTTCGAGAGTTCGTGACCTTCCATTGAAAACAACGATAACTCATAAGAATCAAAAAGGATGAAAATAACTTCATGAAATGTTGAAAACTACCAAAATTATTTAAGGGGTAAAATATGCTCATAAGTGGTGTATGTTTCAATATTTGAAATTTTATTATGACATTCCGCATGGAGAGTCTTTGACCTTCCATTGAAAACAACGATCACTCATAAAAATCAAGAAAGATGAAAACAACTTCATGAAAATGTTGAAAACCACCAAAATGAATTAAGGGATTAAATATGCTCATAAGTGGTGTATGTTTCAATATTTCAAATTTTATTATGACATTCCGCTTGAGTTCGTGACCTTACATTGAAAACAGCGATAACTCATAAGAATCGAGAATGAAGAAAATAAGTTCATGATATGTTGAAAACCACCAAAATGAATTAAGGGATTAAATATGCTCATAAGTGGTGTATGTTTTAATATTTCAAATTTTACGACATTTCGTTTTGGTAGCCGCACCTTCCATTGACAACAACAATAACTCATAAGAATCGAGAAGGATGAAAATAAGTTCATGAAATGTTGAAAACCACCAAAATAATTTAAGGGGTTAAATATGCTCATAAGTGGTGTATGTTTCAATATTTCAAATTTTATTATGACATTCCGTTTTCGAGAGTTCGTGACCTTCCATTGAAAATAACGATCACTCATAAAAATCGAGAAGGATGAAAATAAGTTCATGAAATGTTGAAAACCACCAAAATGATTTAAGGGGTTAAATATGCTCATAAGTGGTGTATGTTTCAATATTTCAAATTTTATTATGACATTCCGTTTCAGAGTTCGTGACCTTTCCATTGAAAACAAATATAACTCATTAGAATCGAGAAAGATGAAAACAAGTTCATGAAATGTTGAAAACCACCAAAATGAATTAAGGGGTTAAATATGCTCATAAGTGGTGTATGTTTCAATATTTCAAATTTTATTATGAAATTCTATTTCGAGAGTTCGTGACCTTCCATTGAAAACAACGATAACTCATAAGAATCAAAAGTGATGAAAATAACTTCATGAAATGTTGAAAACTACCAAAATTATTTAAGGGGTGAAATATGCTCATAAGTGGTGTATGTTTCAATATTTCAAATTTTATTATGACATTCCGTACGTAGAGTTCGTGACCTTCCATTGAAAACAACGATCACTCATAAAAATCAAGAAAGATGAAAACAACTTCATGAAATGTTGAAAACCACCAAAATGATTTAAGGGGTTAAATATGCTCATAAGTGGTGTATGTTTCAATATTTCAAATTTTATTATGACATTCCGTTTCGAGAGTTCGGGACCTTACATTGAAAACAGCGATAACTCATTAGAATCGAGAATGATGAAAATAAGTTCAATGAAATGTTGAAAACCAAAAAATGAATTAAGAGATTAAATATGCTCATAAGTGGTGTATGTTTTAATATTTCAAATTTTATTATGACATTTCGTTTCGAGAGTTCGTGACCTTCCATTGACAACAACAATAACTCATAAGAATCAAAAAGATTTAAAATAAGTTCATGAAATGTTGAAAAACCACCAAAATAATTTAAGGGGTTAAATATGCTCATAAGTGGTGTATGTTTCAATATTTCAAATTTTATTATGACATTCCGTTTCGAGAGTTCGTGACCTTCCATTGAAAATAACGATCACTCATAAAAATCGAGAAGGATGAAAATAAGTTCATGAAATGTTGAAAACCACCAAAATGATTTAAGGGGTTAAATATGCTCATAAGTGGTGTATGTTTCAATATTTCAAATTTTATTATGATATTCCGTTTCGAGAGTTCGTGACTCTTCCATTGAAAAAACAAATGATAACTCATTAGAATCGAGAAAGATGAAACAAGTTCATGAAATGTTGAAAAACCACCAAAATGAATTAAGGGATTAAATATGCTCATAAGTGGTGTATGTTTCAATATTTCAAATTTTATTATGAAATTCTGTTTCAGAGTTCGTGACCTTTCATTGAAAACAACGATAACTCATAAGAATCAAAAAGGATGAAAATAAGTTCATGAAATGTTGAAAAACTACTCAAAATGATTTAAGGGGTGAAATATGCTCATAAGTGGTGTATGTTTCAATATTTCAAATTTTATTATGACATTCAGATTCGAGAGTTCGTGACCTTCCATTGAAAACAATGATCACTCATAAAAATCAAGAAAGATGAAAACAACTTCATGAAATGTTGAAAACCACCAAAATGAATTAAGGGGTTAAATATGCTCATAAGTGGTGTATGTTTCAATATTTCAAATTTTATTATGACATTCCGCTTTCGAGAGTTCGTGACCTTCCATTGAAAATTAAATGATAACTCACTAGAATCGAGAAGGATGAAAACAAGTTCATGAAATGTTAAAAACCACCAAAATGAATTTAAGGGGTTAAATATGCTCATAAGTGGTGTATGTTTCAATATTTCAAATTATATTATCACATTCCTGCTTTCGAGAGTTCGTGGACCTTCCATTGAAAACAGCGATAACTCATAAGAATCAAAAAGGATGAAAATAAGTTCATGAAATGTTGAAAACTACCAAAATGATTTAAGGGGGTGAAATATGCTCATAAGTGGTGTATGTTTCAATATTTCAAATTTTATTATGACATTCCGTTTCGAGAGTTCGGGACCTTCCATTGAAAACAACGATCACTTATAAAATCGAGAAGGATGAAAATAAGTTCATGAAATGTTGAAAACTACCAAAATGATTTAAGGGGTGAAATATGCTCATCAGTGGTGTATGTTTCAATATTTCAAATTTTATTATGACATTCCGTTTTCGAGAGTTCAGACCTTCCATTGAAAACAACGATCACTCATAAAAATCGAGAAGGATGAAAATAAGTTCATGAAATGTTGAAAACCACCAAAATGATTTAATGGGTTAAATATGCTCATAAGTTGTATATGTTTCAATATTTCAAATTTTAATATGACATTCCGTTCCGAGAGTTCGTGACCTTCCATTGAAAACAACGATAACTCATAAGAATCGAGAATGAAGAAAATAAGTTCATGAAATGTTGAAAACCACCAAAATGAATTAAGGGGTTAAATATGCTCATAAGTGGTGTATGTTTCAATATTTCAAATTTTATTATGACATTTCGTTTTGAGAGTTCGTGACCTTCCATTGAAAACAGCAATAACTCATAAGAATCGAGAAGGATGAAAATAAGTTCATGAAATGTTGAAAACCACCAAAATGTAATTTAAGGGGTTAAATATGCCTATAAGTGGTGTATGTTTCAATATTTCAAATTTTATTATGACATTTCGTTTTGAGAGTTCGGTGACCTTCCATTGAAAACAGCAATAACTCATAAGAATCGAGAAGGATGAAAATAAGTTCATGAAATGTTAAAAACTACCAAAATAATTTAAGGGGTTAAATATGCTCATAAGTGGTGTATGTTTCAATATTTCAAATTTTATTATGACATTCCGTTTCCGAGAGTTCTGTGACCTTCCATTGAAAATGTTCGATCACTCATAAAAATCGAGAAGGATGAAAATAAGTTCATGAAATGTTGAAAACCACCAAAATGATTTAAGGGGTTAAATATGCTCATAAGTGGGTGGGTGTTTCAATATTTCAAATTTTATTATGACATTCCGTTTCGAGAGTTCGTGACCTTCCATTGAAAACAGCGATAACTCATTAGAATCGAGAAAGATGAAAACAAGTTCATGAAATGTTGAAAACCACCAAAATGAATTAAGGGGTTAAATATGCTCATAAGTGGTGTATGTTTCAATATTTCAAATTTTATTATGAAATTCCTATTTCGAGAGTTCGTGACCTTCCATTGAAAACAACGATAACTCATAAGAATCAAAAAGGATGAAAATAACTTCATGAAATGTTGAAAACTACCAAAATTATTTAAGGGGTGAAATATGCTCATAAGTGGTGTATGTTTCAATATTTGAAATTTTATTATGACATCTCCGTACGTAGAGTTCGTGACCTTCCATTGAAAACAATAATCACTCATAAAAATTCAAGAAGGATGAAAACAACTTCATGAAATGTTGAAAACCACCAAAATGAATTAAGGGGTTAAATATGCTCATAAGCAGTGTATGTTTCAATATTTCAAATTTTTATTATGACATTCCGTTTCGAGAGTTCGTGACCTTCCATTGAAAACAGCGATAACTCATAAGAATCGAATGAAGAAAATAAGTTCATGATATGTTGAAAACCACCAAAATGAATTAAGGGGTTAAATATGCTCATAAGTGGTGTATGTTTTAATATTTCAAATTTTATTATGACATTTCGTTTTCGAGAGTTCGTGACCTTCCATTGAAAACAACAAATAACTCATAAGAATCGAGAAGGATGAAAATAAGTTCATGAAATGTTGAAAACCACCAAAATAATTTAAGGGTTAAATATGCTCATAAGTGGTGTATGTTTCAATATTTCAAATTTTATTATGACATTCCGTTTCGAGAGTTCGTGACCTTCCATTGAAAACAACGATCACTCATAAAAATCGAGAAGGATGAAAATAAGTTCATGAAATGTTGAAAACCACCAAAATGATTTAAGGGGTTAAATATGCTCATAAGTGGTGTATGTTTCAATATTTCAAATTTTATTATGACATTCCGCTTCGAGAGTTCAGACCTTCCATTGAAAACAGCTGATAACTCATTAGAATCGAGAAAGATGAAAACAAGTTACATGAAATGTTGAAAACCACCAAAATGAATTAAGGGGTTAAATATGCTTATAAGTGGTGTATGTTTCAATATTTCAAATTTTATTATGAAATTCTATTTCGAGAGTTCGTGACCTTCCATTGAAAAACAACGATAACTCATAAGAATCAAAAAGGATGAAAATAACTTCATGAAATGTTGAAAACTACCAAAATTATTTAAGGGGTGAAATATGCTCATAAGTGGTGTATGTTTCAATATTTGAAATTTTATTATGACATTCCGTATCGAGAGTTCGTGACCTTCCATTGAAAACAATGATCACTCATAAAAATCAAGAAAGATGAAAACAACTTCATGAAATGTTGAAAACTACCAAAATGAATTAAGAGATTAAATATGCTCATAAGTGGTGTATGTTTCAATATTTCAAATTTTATTATGACATTCTATTTCGAAGAGTTCGTGACCTTCCATTGAAAACAACGATAACTCATAAGAATCAAAAAGGATGAAAATAAGTTCATGAAATGTTGAAAACTACCAAAATGATTTAAGGGGTTAAATATGCTCATAAGTGGTGTATGTTTCAATATTTCAAATTTTATTATGACATTCCGTATCGAGAGTTCGTGACCTTCCATTGAAAACAATGATCACTCATAAAAATCAAGAAAGATGAAAACAAGTTCATGAAATGTTGAAAACCACTAAAATGAATTAAGGGGTTAAATATGCTCATAAGTGGTGTATGTTTCAATATTTCAAATTTTATTAAGGACATTCCGTTTCGAGAGTTCGTGGACCTTTTACATTGAAAACAACGATAACTCATAAGAATCGAGAATGATGAAAATAAGTTCATAGAAATGTTGAAAACCACCAAAATGAATTAAGGGGTTAAATATGCTCATAAGTGGTGTATGTTTCAATATTTCAAATTTTATTATGACATTTCGCTTCGAGAGTTCGTGACTCCTTCCATTGAAAACAACAATAACTCATAAGAATCAAAAGGATGAAAATAAGTTCATGAAATGTTGAAAACCACCAAAAATGATTTAAGGGGTTAAATATGCTCATAAGTGGTGTATGTTTCAATATTTCAAATTTTATTATGACATTCCGCTTCGAGAGTTCGTGACCTTCCATTGAAAATAACGATCACTCATAAAAATCGAGAAGGATGAAAATAAGTTCATGAAATGTTGAAAACCACCAAAATGATTTAAGGGGTTAAATATGCTCATAAGTGGTGTATGTTTCAATATTTCAAATTTTATTATGACATTCCGTTTCGAGAGTTCTCGTGACCTTCCATTGAAAACAGCGATAACTCATTAGAATCGAGAAGGATGAAAACAAGTTCATGAAATGTTGAAAACCACCAAAATGAATTAAGGGGTTAAATATGCTTATAAGTGGTGTATGTTTCAATATTTCAAATTTTATTATGAAATTCTATTTCGAGAGTTCAGACCTTCCATTGAAAACAACGATAACTCAGTAAGAATCAAAAAGGATGAAAATAACTTCATGAAATGTTGAAAACCACCAAAATTATTTAAGGGGTGAAATATGCTCATAAGTGGTGTATGTTTCAATATTTCAAATTTTATTATGACATTCCGTATCGAGAGTTCGTGACCTTCCATTGAAAACAATGATCACTCATAAAAATCAAGAAAGATGAAAACAAGTTCATGAAATGTTGAAAACCACCAAAATGAATTAAGGGGTTAAATATGCTCATAAGTGGTGTATGTTTCAATATTTCAAATTTTATTATGACATTCCGCTTTCGAGAGTTCGTGACTCTTCCATTGAAAACAGCGATAACTCATAAGAATCCAGAATGATGAAAATAAGTTCATGAAATGTTGAAAACCACCAAAATGAATTAAGAGATTAAATATGCTCATAAGTGGTGTATGTTTTAATATTTCAAATTTTATTATGACATTTCCGCTTTCGAAGAGTTCGTGACCTTCCATTGACAACAACAATAACTCATAAGAATCGAGAAGGATGAAAATAAGTTCATGAAATGTTGAAAACCACCAAAATGAATTTATGGCTAAATATGCTCATAAGCCAAGGTGTATGTTTCAATATTTCAAATTTTATTATGAAATTATGTTTCGAGAATTCGTGGACCTTCCATTGAAAAAACAACGATAACTCATAAGAATCAAAAAGGATGAAAATAAGTTCATGAAATGTTGAAAACTACCAAAATGATTTAAGGGGTGAAATATGCCTATAAGTGGTGTATGTTTCAATATTTCAAATTTTATTATGACATTCCGTTTCGAGAGTTCGTGACCTTCCATTGAAAACAACGATCACTTATAAAAATCGAGAAGGATGAAAATAAGTTCATGAAATGTTGAAAACTACCAAAAATGATTTAAGGGGTTAAATATGCTCATAAGTGGTGTATGTTTCAATATTTCAAATTTTATTATGACATTCCGTTTTCGAGAGTTCGTGACCTTCCATTGAAAACAACGATCATCTCATAAAAATCGAGAAGGATGAAAATAAGTTCATGAAATGTTGAAAACCACCAAAATGATTTAATGGGTTAAATATGCTCATAAGTTGTATATGTTTCAATATTTCAAATTTTAATATGACATTCCGTTCCGAGAGTTCGTGAACCTTCCATTGAAAACAACGATAACTCATAAGAATCGAGAATGAAGAAAATAAGTTCATGAAATGTTGAAAACCACCAAAATGAATTAAGGGGTTAAATATGCTCATAAGTGGTGTATGTTTCCAATATTTCAAATTTTATTATGACATTCCGTTTTGAGAG
This sequence comes from Boechera divaricarpa, assembly GCA_026770425.1. Lineage (NCBI taxonomy): Eukaryota > Viridiplantae > Streptophyta > Magnoliopsida > Brassicales > Brassicaceae > Boechera > Boechera divaricarpa. The sequence continues at coordinate 27,461 of JAMKOQ010000278.1, read as the reverse complement.
TTCGTGACCTTCCATTGAAAACAGCAATAACTCATAAGAATCGAGAAGGATGAAAATAAGTTCATGAAATGTTGAAAACCACCAAAATAATTTAAGGGTTAAATTATGCTCATAAGTGGTGTATGTTTCAATATTTCAAATTTTATTATGACATTTCTGCTTCGAGAGTTCGTGGACCTTCCATTGAAAACAGCAATAACTCATAAGAATCGAGAAGGATGAAAACAAGTTCATGAAATGTTAAAAACCACCAAAATAATTTAAGGGGTTAAATATGCTCATAAGTGGTGTATGTTTCAATATTTCAAATTTTATTATGACATTCCGTTTCGAGAGTTCGTGACCTTCCATTGAAAACAACGATCACTCATAAAAATCGAAGAAGGATGAAAATAAGTTCATGAAATGTTGAAAACCACCAAAATGATTTAAGGGGTTAAATATGCTCATAAGTGGTGTATGTTTCAATATTTCAAATTTTATTATGACATTCCGTTTCGAGAGTTCGTGACCTTCCATTGAAAACAGCGATAACTCATTAGAATCGAGAAAGATGAAAACAAGTTCATGAAATGTTGAAAACCACCAAAATGAATTAAGGGGTTAAATATGCTCATAAGTGGTGTATGTTTCAATATTTCAAATTTTATTATAAAATTTATTTTCGAGAGTTCGTGACCTTCCATTGAAAACAGCGACATAACTCATAAGAATCAAAAAGGATGAAAATAACAAGTTCATGAAATGTTGAAAACTACCAAAATGATTTAAGGTGAAATATGCTCATAAGTGGTGTATGTTTCAATATTTGAAATTTTATTATGACATTCCGTATCGAGAGTTCGTGGGATCTTCCATTGAAAACAATAATCACTCATAAAAATCAAGAAAGATGAAAACAACTTCATGAAATGTTGAAAACCACCAAAATGAATTAAGGGGTTAAATATGCTCATAAGGTATGTATGTTTCAATATTTCAAATTTTATTACATTCCGTTTCGGTAGTTCGTGACCTTCCATTGAAAACAGCGATAACTCATAAGAATCGAGAATGAAGAAAATAAGTTCATGAAATGTTGAAAACCACCAAAATGAATTAAGAGATTAAATATGCTCATAAGTGGTGTATGTTTCAATATTTCAAATTTTATTATGACATTTCGTTTCGAGAGTTCGTGACCTTCCATTGACAACAACAATAACTCATAAGAATCGAGAAGGATGCAAATAAGTTCATGAAATGTTGAAAACCACCAAAATAATTTAAGGGGTTAAATATGCTCATAAGTGGTGTATGTTTCAATATTTCAAATTTTATTATGACATTCCGTTTCGAGAGTTCAGACCTTCCATTGAAAATAACGATCACTCATAAAAATCGAGAAGGATGAAAATAAGTTCATGAAATGTTGAAAACCACCAAAATGATTTAAGGGGTTAAATATGCTCATAAGTGGTGTATGTTTCAATATTTCAAATTTTATTATGACATTCCGCTTTCGAGAGTTCGTGACCTTCCATTGAAAACAGCGATAACTCATTAGAATCGAGAAAGATGAAAACAAGTTAATGAAATGTTGAAAACCACCAAAATGAATTAAGGGGTTAAATATGCTCATAAGTGGTGTATGTTTCAATATTTCAAATTTTATTATGAAATTCCGTTTCAGAGTTCGTGACCTTCCATTGAAAACAACGATAACTCATAAGAATCAAAAAAGGATGAAAATAAGTTCATGAAATGTTGAAAACTACCAAAATGATTTAAGGGTGAAATATGCTCATAAGTGGTGTATGTTTCAATATTTCAAATTTTATTATGACATTCCGTTTCGAGAGTTCGTGGACCTTCCATTGAAAACAATGATCACTCATAAAAATCGAGAAGGATGAAAAACAAGTTCATGAAATGTTGAAAACCACCAAAATGATTTAAGGGGTTAAATATGCTCATAAGTGGTGTATGTTTCAATATTTCAAATTTTATTATGACATTCTATTTCGAGAGTTCGTGACCTTCCATTGAAAACAACGATAACTCATAAGAATCAAAAAGGATGAAAATAAGTTCATGAAATGTTGAAAACCACCAAAATGATTTAAGGGGTTAAATAGACTCATAAGTGGTGTATGTCTCAATATTTCAAATTTTATTATGACATTCCGTTTCGAGAGTTCGTGACCTTCCATTGAAAACAGCGATAAATCATAAGAATCCAAAAAGATGAAAATAAGTTCATGAAATGTTGTAAACCACCAAAATGATTTAAGGGGTTAAATATGCTCATAAGTGGTGTATGTTTCAATATTTCAAATTTTATTATGATATTCCGTTTCGAGAGTTCGTGACCTTCCATTGAAAAACAACGATAACTCATAAGAATCGAGAATGAAGAAAATAAGTTCATGATATGTTGAAAACCACCAAAATGAATTAAGAGGTTAAATATGCTCATAAGTGGTGTATGTTTCAATATTTCAAATTTTATTATGACATTCCGTTTCGAGAGTTCGTGACCTTCCATTGAAAACAACAATAACTCATAAAAATCGAGAAGGATGAAAATAAGTTCATGAAATGTTGAAAACCACCAAAATGATTTAAGGAGTTAAATATGCTCATAAGTGGTGTATGTTTCAATATTTCAAATTTTATTATGACATTCCGTTTCGAGAGTCTTCGACCTTCCATTGAAAATAACGATCACTCATAAGAATCGAGAAGGATGAAAATAAGTTCATGAAATGTTGAAAACCACCAAAATGATTTAAGGGGTTAAATATGCTCATAAGTGGTGTATGTTTCAATATTTCAAATTTTATTATGACATTCCGTTTCGAGAGTTCGTGACCTTCCATTGAAAACAGCGATAACTCATTAGAATCGAGAAAGATGAAAACAAGTTCATGAAATGTTGAAAACCACCAAAATGAATTAAGGGGTTAAATATGCTCATAAGTGGTGTATGTTTCAATATTTCAAATTTTATTATGAAATTCCGTTTCGAGAGTTCGTGACCTTCCATTGAAAACAACTGATAACTCATAAGAATCAAAAAGGATGAAAATAAGTTCATGAAATGTTGAAAACTACCAAAATGATTTAAGGGGTGAAATATGCTCATAAGTGGTGTATGTTTCAATATTTAAAATTTTATTATGACATTCTGTACGAGAGTTCAGACCTTCCATTGAAAACACAATGATCACTCATAAAAATCAAGAAGGATGAAAACAACTTCATGAAATGTTGAAAACCACCAAAATGATTTAAGGGGTTAAATATGCTCATAAGTGGTGTATGTTTCAATATTTCAAATTTTATTATGACATTCCGTTTCTGAGTTCGTGACCTTCCATTGAAAACAGCGATAACTCATTAGAATCGAGAAGGATGAAAATAAGTTCATGAAATGTTGAAAACCACCAAAATGATTTAAGGGGTTAAATATGCTCATAAGTTGTGTATGTTTCAATATTTCAAATTTTATTATGACATTTCTGTTTCGAGAGTTCGTGACCTTCCATTGAAAACAGCGATAACTCATAAGAATCAAAAGGATGAAAATAAGTTCATGAAATGTTGAAAACTACCAAAATGATTTAAGGGGTTAAATATGCTCATAAGTGGTGTATGTTTCAATATTTCAAATTTTATTATGACATTCCGTTTCGAGAGTTCGTGACCTTCCATTGAAAACAACGATCACTCATAAAAATCGAGAAGGATGAAAATAAGTTCATGAAATGTTGAAAACCACCAAAATGATTTTAAGGGGTTAAATATGCTCATAAGTGGTGTATGTTTCAATATTTCAAATTTTATTATGACATTCTGCTTCGAGAGTTCGTGACCTTCCATTGAAAACAAATGATAACTCATTAGAATCGAGAAAGATGAAAACAAGTTCATGAAATGTTGAAAACCACCAAAATGAATTAAGGGGTTAAATATGCTCATAAGTGGTGTATGTTTCAATATTTCAAATTTTATTATGAAATTCTATTTCGAGAGTTCGTGACCTTCCATTGAAAACAACGATAACTCATAAGAATCAAAAAGGATGAAAATAAGTTCATGAAATGTTGAAAACTACCAAAATGATTTAAGGGGTGAAATATGCTCATAAGTGGTGTATGTTTCAATATTTGAAATTTTATTATGACATTCCTAGATCGAGAGTTCGTGACCTTCCATTGAAAAAACAATGATCACCTCCATAAAAATCAAGAAAGATGAAAATAAGTTCATGAAATGTTGAAAACCACCAAAATGATTTAAGGGGTTAAATATGCTCATAAGTGGTGTATGTTTCAATATTTCAAATTTTATTATGACATTCCGCTTCGAGAGTTCGTGACCTTCCATTGAAAACAGCTGATAACTCATAAGAATCGAGAATGATGAAAATAAGTTCATGAAATGTTGAAAACCACCAAAATGAATTAAGGGATTAAATATGCTCATAAGTGGTGTATGTTTTAATATTTCAAATTTTATTATGACATTTCGCTTCGAGAGTTCGTGACCTTCCATTGAAAACAACAATAACTCATAAGAATCGAGAAGGATGAAAAATAAGTTCATGAAATGTTGAAAACCACCAAAATGATTTAAGGGGTTAAATATGCTCATAAGTGGTGTATGTTTCAATATTTCAAATTTTATTATGACATTCCGTTCTCGAGAGTTCGTGACCTTCCATTGAAAACAACGATCACTCATAAAAATCGAGAAGGATGAAAATAAGTTCATGAAATATTGAAAACCACCAAAATGATTTAAGGGGTTAAATATGCTCATAAGTGGTATATGTTTCAATATTTCAAATTTTATTATGACATTCCGTTTCGAGAGTTCGTGACCTTCCATTGAAAACAGCGATAACTCATTAGAATCGAGAAAGATGAAAACAAGTTCATGAAATGTTGAAAACCACCAAAATGAATTAAGGGGTTAAATATGCTCATAAGTGGTGTATGTTTCAATATTTCAAATTTTATTATGACATTCGCTTCGAGAGTTCGTACTTTCCATTGAAAACAGCTGATAACTCATAAGAATCAAAAAGGATGAAAATAAGTTCATGAAATTTTGAAAACTACCAAAATGATTTAAGGGGTGAAATATGCTCATAAGTGGTGTATGTTTCAATATTTCAAATTTTATTATGACATTCCGCTTTGAGAGTTCGTGACCTTCCATTGAAAACAACGATCACTCATAAGAATCGAGAATGATGAAAATAAGTTCATGAAATGTTGAAAACCACCAAAATGATTTAAGGGGTTAAATATGCTCATAAGTGGTGTATGTTTCAATATTTCAAATTTTATTATGACATTGCGCTTCGAGAGTTCGTGACCTTCCATTGAAAACAACGATAACTCACTAGAATCGAGAAGGATGAAAATAAGTTCATGAAATGTTGAAAACCACCAAAATGATTTAAGGGGTTAAATATGCTCATAAGTGGTGTATGTTTCAATATTTCAAATTTTATTATGACATTCCGCTTTCGAGTTCGTGACCTTCCATTGAAAACAGCGATAACTCATAAGAATCAAAAAGGATGAAAATAAGTTCATGAAATGTTGAAAACTACCAAAATGATTTAAGGGGTGAAATATGCTCATAAGTGGTGTATGTTTCAATATTTCAAATTTTATTATGACATTCCGTTTCGAGAGTTCGTGACCTTCCAAGATAAAAAACGATCACTGATAAAAAAGAATATGGATCACAATGATTTCATGAAATGTTGAAAACTACCAAAATGATTTAAGGGGTGAAATATGCTCATAAGTGGTGTATGTTTCAATATTTCAAATTTTATTATGACATTCCGTTTCGAGAGTTCGTGACCTTCCATTGAAAACAACGATCACTCATAAAAATCGAGAAGGATGAAAATAAGTTCATGAAATGTTGAAAACTACCAAAATGATTTAAGGGGTTAAATATGCTCATAAGTGGTGTATGTTTCAATATTTCAAATTATATTATGACATTCCGTTTCGAGAGTTCGTGACCTTCCATTGAAAACAGCGATAACTCATAAGAATCAAAAAAGATGAAAATAAGTTCATGAAATGTTGAAAACTACCAAAATGATTTAAGGGGTAAAATATGCTCATAAGTGGTGTATGTTTCAATATTTCAAATTTTATTATGACATTCTGCTTCGAGAGAGTTCGTGACCTTCCATTGAAAACAACGATCACTCATAAAAATCGAGAAAGATGAAAATAAGTTCATGAAATGTTGAAAACCACCAAAATGATTTAAGGGGTTAAATATGCTCATAAGTGGTGTATGTTTCAATATTTCAAATTTTATTATGACATTCCGTTTTCGAGAGTTCGTGGACCTTCCATTGAAAACAGCGATAACTCATTAGAATCGAGAAAGATGAAAACAAGTTCATGAAATGTTGAAAACCACCAAAATGAATTAAGGGGTTAAATATGCTCTCATAAGTGGTGTATGTTTCAATATTTCAAATTTTATTATGACATTCTGGTTTTGAGAATTCGTGACCTTCCATTGAAAACAGCGATAACTCATAAGAATCAAAAAGGATGAAAATAAGTACATGAAATTTTGAAAACTACCAAAATGATTTAAGGGGTTAAATATGCTCATAAGTGGTGTATGTTTCAATATTTCAAATTTTATTATGACATTCCGTTTCGAGAGTTCGTGACCTTCCATTGAAAACCACGATAACTTATAAAAATCGAGAAGGATGAAAATAAGTTCATGAAATGTTGAAAACTACCAAAATGATTTAAGGCTAAATATGCTCATAAGTGGTGTATGTTTCAATATTTCAAATTTTATTATGACATTGCGTTTCGAGAGTTCGTGACCTTCCATTGAAAACAACGATAACTCATTAGAATCGAGAAGGATGAAAATAAGTTCATGAAATGTTGAAAACCACCAAAATGATTTAAGGGGTTAAATATGCTCATAAGTGGTGTATGTTTCAATATTTCAAATTATATTATGACATTCCGTTTCGAGTTCGTGGACCTTCCATTGAAAACAGCGATAACTCATAAGAATCAAAAAGGATGAAAATAAGTTCATGAAATGTTGAAAACTACCAAAATGATTTAAGGTGAAATATGCTCATAAGTGGTGTATGTTTCAATATTTCAAATTTTATTATGACATTCCGTTTCGAGAGTTCGTGGACCTTCCATTGAAAACAACGATCACTCATAAAAATCGAGAAAGATGAAAATAAGTTCATGAAATGTTGAAAACCACCAAAAATGATTTAAGGGGTTAAATATGCTCATAAGTGGTGTATGTTTCAATATTTCCAATTTTATTATGACATTCCGTTTCGAGAGTTCGTGACCTTCCATTGAAAAGCAGCACTCATAAGAATCGAGAAAGATGAAAACAAGTTCATGAAATGTTGAAAACCACCAAAATGAATTAAGGGGTTAAATATGCTCATAAGTGGTGTATGTTTCAATATTTCAAATTTTATTATGACATTCGTTTTGAGAATTCGTGACCTTCCATTGAAAACAGCGATAACTCATAAGAATCAAAAGGATGAAAATAAATTCATGAAATGTTGAAAACCACCAAAATAATTTAAGGGGCGAAATATGCTCATAAGTGGTGTATGTTTCAATATTTCAAATTTTATTATGACATTCCGTTTCGAGAGTTCGTGACCTTCCATTGAAAACAGCGATAACTCATAAGAATCAAAAAGGATGAAAATAAGTTCATGAAATGTTGAAAACTACCAAAATGATTTAAGGGGTTAAATATGCTCATAAGTGGTGTATGTTTCAATATTTCAAATTTTATTATGACATTGCGTTTCGAGAGTTCGTGACCTTCCATTGAAAACAACGATAACTCATTAGAATCGAGAAGGATGAAAACAAGTTCATGAAATGTTGAAAACCACCAAAATGATTTAAGGGGTTAAATATGCTCATAAGTGGTGTATGTTTCAATATTTCAAATTATATTATGACATTCCGTTTCGAGAGTTCGTGACCTTCCATTGAAAACAGCGATAACTCATAAGAATCAAAAAAGATGAAAATAAGTTCATAAAATGTTGAAAACTACCAAAATGATTTAAGGGGTAAAATATGCTCATAAGTGGTGTATGTTTCAATATTTCAAATTATATTATGACATTCCGTTTCGAGAGTTCGTGACCTTCCATTGAAAACAACGATAACTCATAAGAATCGAGAAGGATGAAAATAAGTTCATGAAATGTTGAAAACTACCAAAATGATTTAAGGGGTTAAATATGCTCATAAGTGGTGTATGTTTCAATATTTCCAATTTTATTATGACATTCCGTTTCGAGAGTTCGTGACCTTCCATTGAAAACAGCGATAACTCATTAGAATCGAGAAAGATGAAAACAAGTTCATGAAATGTTGAAAACTACCAAAATGATTTAAGGGGTTAAATATGCTCATAAGTGGTGTATGTTTCAATATTTCAAATTATATTATGACATTCCGTTTAGAGTTCGTGACCTTCCATTGAAAAACAGCGATAACTCATAAGAATCAAAAAGGATGAAAAATAAGTTCATGAAATGTTGAAAACCACCAAAATGATTTAAGGGGTAAAATATGCTCATAAGTGGTGTATGTTTCAATATTTCAAATTTTATTATGACATTCCGTTTTCGAGTTCGTGACCTTCCATTGAAAACAACGATCACTCATAAAAATCGAGAAGGATGAAAATAAGTTCATGAAATGTTGAAAACTACCAAAATGATTTAAGGGGTTAAATATGCTCATAAGTGGTGTATGTTTCAATATTTCAAATTTAATTATGACATTCCGCTTTAGAGTTCGTGACCTTCCATTGAAAACAGCGATAACTCATTAGAATCAAGAAAGATGAAAACAAGTTCATGAAATGTTGAAAACCACCAAAATGAACTAAGGGGTAAAATATGCTCATAAGTGGTGTATGTTTCAATATTTCAAATTTTATTATGAAATTCTGTTTCGAAAATTCGTGACCTTCCATTGAAAACAGCGATAACTCATAAGAATCAAAAAGGATGAAAATAACTTCATGAAATGTTGAAAACTACCAAAATGATTTAAGGGGTGAAATATGCTCATAAGTGGTGTATGTTTCAATATTTTAAATTTTATTATGACATTCCGTTTCGAAAGTTCGTGACCTTCCATTGAAAACAACGATCACTTATAAAAATCGAGAAGGATGAAAATAAGTTCATGAAATGTTGAAAACTACCAAAATGATTTAAGGGGTGAAATATGCTCATAAGTGGTGTATGTTTCAATATTTCAAATTTTATTATGACATTCCGTTTCGAGAGTTCGTGACCTTCCATTGAAAACAGCGATAACTCATTAGAATCGAGAAAGATGAAAACAAGTTCATGAAATGTTGAAAACCACCAAAATGAATTAAGGGGTTAAATATGCTCATAAGTGGTGTATGTTTCAATATTTCAAATTATATTATGACATTCCGTTTCGAGAGTTCGTGACCTTCCATTGAAAACAGCGATAACTCATAAGAATCAAAAAGGATGAAAATAAGTTCATGAAATGTTGAAAACCACCAAAATGATTTAAGGGGTTAAATATGCTCATAAGTGGTGTATGTTTCAATATTTCAAATTTTATTATGAAATTCTGTTTAGAGAATTCGTGACCTTCCATTGAAAACAGCGATAACTCATAAGAATCGAGAATGAAGAAAATAAGTTCATGAAATGTTGAAAACCACCAAAATAAATTAAGGGGTTAAATATGCTCATAAGTGGTGTATGTTTCAATATTTCAAATTTTATTATGACATTCCGTTTCGAGAGTTCGTGACCTTCCATTGAAAACAGCGATAACTCATAAGAATCAAAAAGGATGAAAATAAGTTCATGAAATGTTGAAAACTACCAAAATGATTTAAGGGGTGAAATATGCTCATAAGTGGTGTATGTTTCAATATTTTAAATTTTATTATGACATTCCGTTTCGAAAGTTCGTGACCTTCCATTGAAAACAACGATCACTTATAAAAATCGAGAAGGATGAAAATAAGTTCATGAAATGTTGAAAACTACCAAAATGATTTAAGGGGTGAAATATGCTCATAAGTGGTGTATGTTTCAACATTTCAAATTTTATTATGACATTCCGTTTCGAGAGTTCGTGACCTTCCATTGAAAACAACGATCACTCATAAAAATCGAGAAGGATGAAAATAAAGTCATGAAATGTTGAAAACCACCAAAATAATTTAAGGGGTTAAATAGACTCATAAGTGGTGTATGTTTCAATATTTCAAATTTTATTATGACATTCCGTTTCGAGAGTTCGTGACCTTCCATTGAAAAGCAGATAACTCATTAGAATCGAAAGATGAAAACAAAGTTCATGAAATGTTGAAAACCACCAAAATGAATTAAGGAGTTAAATATGCTCATAAGTGGTGTATGTTTCAATATTTCAAATTTTATTATGAAATTCTGTTTCGAGAATTCGTGACCTTCCATTGAAAACAGCGATAACTCATAAGAATCAAAAAGGATGAAAATAAGTTCATGAAATGTTGAAAACTACCAAAATGATTTAAGGGGTGAAATATGCTCATAAGTGGTGTATGTTTCAATATTTCAAATTTTATTATGACATTCCGCTTCGAGAGTTCGTGACCTTCCATTGAAAACAACGATCACTCATAAAATCGAGAAGGATGAAAATAAGTTCATGAAATGTTGAAAACCACCAAAATGATTACGTGGTTAAATATGCTCATAAGTGGTGTATGTTTCAATATTTCAAATTTTATTATGACATTCCGTTTCGAGAGTTCGTGACCTTCCATTGAAAACAACGATAACTCATAAGAATCGAGAAGGATAAAAATAAGTTCATGAAATGTTGAAAACCACCAAAATGAATTAAGGGGTTAAATATGCTCATAAGTGGTGTATGTTTCAATATTTCAAATTTTATTATGAAATTATGTTTCGAGAGTTCGTGACCTTCCATTGAAAACAACGATAACTCATAAGAATCAAAAAGGATGAAAATAACTTCATGAAATGTTGAAAACTACCAAAATGATTTAAGGGGTGAAATATGCTCATAAAGTGGTGTATGTTTCAATATTTAAAATTTTATTATGACATTCCGTATCGAGCTGCCAGACCTTCTATTGAAAACAACGATCACTTATAATCGAAAAGGATGAAAATAAGTTCATGAAATGTTGAAAACCACCAAAATGATTTAAGGGGTTAAATATGCTCATAAGTGGTGTATGTTTCAATATTTCAAATTTTAATATGACATTCCGTTCCGAGAGTTCGTGGAACTTCCATTGAAAACAACGATAACTCATAAGAATCAAGAAGGATGAAAATAAGTTCATGAAATGTTGAAAACCACCAAAAATGAATTAAGGGGTTAAATATGCCCATAAGTGGTGTATGTTTCAATATTTCAAATTTTATTATGACATTCGCTTTTAGAGTTCGTGACCTTCCATTGAAAACGGCGATAACTCTCATAGGAGAATCGAGAAGGATGAAAATAAAGTCATGAAATGTTGAAAACCACCAAAATGATTTAAGGGGTTAAATATGACTCATAAGTGGTGTATGTTTCAATATTTCAAATTTTATTATGACATTGCGTTTCGAGAGTTCGTGACCTTCCATTGAAAACAGCGATAACTCATTAAGAATCAGAAAGAATGAAAACAAGTTCATGAAATGTTGAAAACCACCAAAATGATTTAAGGGGTTAAATATGCTCATAAGTGGTGTATGTTTCAATATTTCAAATTATATTATGACATTCCGTTTCGAGAGTTCGTGACCTTCCATTGAAAACAACGATAACTCATAAAAATCGAGAAGGATGAAAATAAGTTCATGAAATGTTGAAAACTACCAAAATGATTTAAGGGGTTAAATATGCTCATAAGTGGTGTATGTTTCAATATTTCAAATTTAATTATGACATTCTGTTTCGAGAGTTCGTGACCTTCTTTTTAAAACAATAATACCACAACAGAGATGAAAAATATGACCCTAAGCTAATCTATTGTTGACTACCACCAAAATGATTTAAGGGGTTAAATATGCTCATAAGTGGTGTATGTTTCAATATTTCAAATTTTATTATGAAATTCTGTTTCGAGAATTCGTGACCTTCCATTGAAAACAGCGATAACTCATAAGAATCAAAAAGGATGAAAATAAGTTCATGAAAATGTTGAAAACTACCAAAATGATTTAAGGGGTGAAATATGCCTGCAAGTGGTGTATGTTTCAATATTTCAAATTTTATTATGACATTCCGTTTCGAGAGTTCGTGACCTTCCATTGAAAACAACGATACCACTCATAAAAATCGAGAAGGATGAAAATAAGTTCATGAAAATGTTGAAAACCACCAAAATGATTTTAAGGGGTTAAATATGCTCATAAGTGGTGTATGTTTCAATATTTCAAATTTTATTATGACATTCCGTTTCGAGAGTTCGTGACCTTCCATTGAAAACAGCGATAACTCATTAGAATCGAAAGGATGAAAATAAGTTCATGAAATGTTGAAAACCACCAAAATGAATTAAGGGGTTAAATATGCTCATAAGTGGTGTATGTTTCAATATTTCAAATTATATTATGACATTCCGCTTTCGAGAGTTCGTGACCTTCCATTGAAAACAGCGATAACTCATAAGAATCAAGAAGGATGAAAATAAGTTCATGAAATGTTGAAAACCACCAAAATGATTTAAGGGTTAAATATGCTCATAAGTGGTGTATGTTTCAATATTTCAAATTTTATTATGACATTATGTTTCGAGAGTTCGTGACCTTCCATTGAAAACAACGATCACTCATAAAAATCGAGAATGATGAAAATAAGTTCATGAAATGTTGAAAACTACCAAAATGATTTAAGGGGTTAAATATGCTCATAAGTGGTATATGTTTCAATATTTCAAATTTTATTATGACATTCCGTTTCGAGAGTTCGTGACCTTCCATTGAAAACAGCGATAACTCATTAGAATCGAGAAAGATGAAAACAAGTTCATGAAATGTTGAAAACCACCAAAATGAATTAAGGGGTTAAATATGCTCATAAGTGGTGTATGTTTCAATATTTCAAATTTTATTATGAAATTCTGTTTCGAGAATTCGTTGACCTTTCCATTGAAAACAACGATAACTCATAAGAATCAAAAAGGATGAAAATAAGTTCATGAAATGTTGAAAACTACCAAAATGATTTAAGGGGTATGCTCATAAGTGGGTGTATGTTTCAATATTTCAAATTTTATTATGACATTCCGTTTCGAGAGTTCGTGACCTTCCATTGAAAACAACGACCACTCATAAAAATCGAGAAGGATGAAAAATAAGTTCATGAAATGTTGAAAACCACCAAGATGATTTAAGGGGTTAAATATGCTCATAAGTGGTGTATGTTTCAATATGTCAAATTTTATTATGACATTCGCTTTCGAGAGTTCGTGACCTTCCATTGAAAACAGCGATAACTCATTAGAATCGGTAAAAGATGAAAACAAGTTCATGAAATGTTGAAAACCACCAAAATGAATTAAGGGGGTTAAATATGCTCATAAAAGGTGTATGTTTCAATATTTCAAATTATATTATGATATTCCGTTTCGAGAGTTCGTGACCTTCCATTGAAAATAGCGATAACTCATAAGAATCAAAAAGGATGAAAATAAGTTCATGAAATGTTGAAAACTACCCAAATGATTTAAGGGGTGAAATATGCTCATAAGTGGTGTATGTTTCAATATTTCAAACTTTATTATGACATTCCGTTTCGAGAGTTCGTGACCTTCCATTGAAAACAACGATCACTCATAAAAATCGCGAACGATGAAAATAAGTTCATGAAATGTTGAAAACCACCAAAATGAATTAAGGGGTTAAATATGCTCATCAGTTGTGTATGTTTCAATATTTTAAATTTTATTATTATTTTTTGTTTGATGCGGCCGTCACCGACCTTTACACTCATTCCTTACACATCACAATCCAGATCTATGAAAATAAGTTCATGAAATGTTGAAAACCACCAAAATGAATTAAGGGGTTAAATATGCTCATAAGTGGTGTATGTTTCAATATTTCAAAATTTATTATGACATTCCGTTTCGAGAGTTCGTGACCTTCCATTGAAAACAGCGATAACTCATTAGAATCGAGAAGGATGAAAACAAGTTCATGAAATGTTGAAAACCACCAAAATGATTTGCTGTTAAATGCTCATAAGTGGTGTATATTTCAATATTTCAAATTATATTATGACATTCCGTTTCGAGAAAGCGTGACCTTCCATTGAAAACAGCGATAACTCATAAGAATCAAAAGGATGAAAATAACTTCATGAAATGTTGAAAACTACCAAAATGATTTAAGGGGTGAAATATGCTCATAAGTGGTGTATGTTTCAATATTTTAAATTTTATTATGACATCTCGTTTCGAAAGTTCGTGACCTTCCATTGAAAATGATGAGGACATCACCTTGAGCCGAAAAGGAGATGACGCTGAATCTGTGGAGAACCCAATTCCATACATTCCAGCCGGCCCTATTACACGCCCAAAGGGCTAAAGCATTGAGGCATAAGTTCAATGGATATGTAGCAACCTGCATTGGCGCAAGAAGTAACTCCACCAAAGCCGACTTTGCACCAAATGCCTTCAATCCGACACCACGGAGGAGTGCTTTCAGAACCAAGCTGAACCAAGCTTCAGCATCTGACCTGGAGGACTTCACTATCACTCTACTCCAGGAAAGCACAATGACATGTCCGTTGTATCACCAGAACCGCTGGGCCTCTCTTTTTCGACTAAATGAAGGCTACACGCTTCTTCGAGCCGCTAAGCTCGCTCAGGCCCCATGGCCACTTCATCAAGACAGAGTCTAGTGTCTTCACTGTCATCATATAGTGAAGACACACAAAGACGTGCTAAGGTACTCTTTTTCCTTACCATCGCCTTTGTCCCAAGGGGCATGGGTTTTCCGAGGAAGGTTTTAACGAGGCAACACCCTGCGCACGGACTTGTTCTCGGTCTACTACATCTTTCACAAGTCCAAGAACACTTCAAGAGCTGGAGCGCCCAAGAGCAAAGACTAACGAGAGACAAGTTGTTCCTTGCTTTAGCTCAAACTTTCCATTTTGAGTTATTTCATTTTCGCAAACCCCGCTGTTTTTTGAACTACTTGTTATTCTTGGTTGTTTGTGACGTTTTTGATGTCAAGGGGCTATTATATAAAGCCTAATGCCGTCTCCTTAATGAGATGACTTTTTTACCCTAAAACAAAACGAGTTTATCTCTCTCTCAAACTCCAAAGAGCAGCCGCTTCCTTCTCTTCTTCTCTTGCTTGATCGAGTAATCGACTTCGTACCGAGAATCACTTAAGAAGCTTCTATCGCAAGGCTTCCGCATCTCAGGTCTCACATCGTCCACCGTTTCTCCTTCAAGACGAGCCTTCTGAAGAAGAACAACACCATCGTTTGAAGATTCTCGAGTTTTGAGACCAGCAAGGTATCATCTTCGTATCGTAGCTAAAGTTCCTTCAATCAGCCGTGTCTAAACCTATCCTTTCGCTTTCAGTCAATTGGCTTTTAAAGCATTGGTGAACTGCTATTAGGTCAAGTTTACTGATAGCTTGTTTAATCGTTGCTTCTGCTTCGCTTATCTTGTCGTTTGCTTCGTTTTGATTCTCTTTATTGCTTTTGTTTCATCGTGCTTGTTTGTTTCAGTATTTCGTTGTTTTCGTTTGTTAAGTCGCTAGTTTATTAAGCTTCATAAAGTTAAGAAAAAGAAAAGAAAAAGGTTAAAGGCCAAGGAATCGTTTAGCTTAGGTGTTTCACTCTGTTAAATTATTTGCTTCGCCAGGTACTGCTTGTTTAATCACTTAGAACCGAATTTGATCATCATATTAAGCCGTTGTTTGCACTATTAGAGACTGAATTTTCGTGCTGCTAGGTTGTATAAGACGAAATTAAGATAGAAAATTGTGGCTGCACTGTATATACAGTTTCTTTTTCCATGAATTTTCCTTTTTCCTGCAGTCTGCTCGATTTGATTTCCAGAAAACTAAGCTTGTGATTTTCCTGTTTTGTGCAAGGAGAATGCACTTGGCTGAGAATTATGATCAAACTGACGCCAATGCCACGCATGATTCAAATGATGGCAATATCAAGACTAACCCAAGCTCTCACTAACCGAATGGACCGCACGGAGAACCCTCCCATGCCTGCAAGAAGAGAAATGGACCCGGAACCGTATCAGAACCGAAGGGTGCATGATCCAGGCGATCCGCCACCGCCACCACGAGCTAGACATGCTTATGAAGAGCATGAACCAGAGTACCAAACTTCCACTCACCGCCTCAAAGACTCACTGTGACTAAATAAACGCACCAACTTTTGCTGCCAAAGAGTTGATCCAGAAGCTTATCTAGAGTGGGAAAGGAGAATGGATAAGATTTTTGGCTGTTACAATTACACCAGGCAAAGAAGGCCTTTGCAGCAGCTTTCACTTACGTACCATGCCCTTACATGCATGTGGGACGATGTGGCTGATGTGAGACGCACCAAGACCATCCTATCTCTACTTGGCACGACATGAGACAATAACAAAAGGAGATATGTGCCACCACATTTCCACCGTGGACAGAAGAAATTCAGACGGCTTACCAAGGCAACAAATCGCTGGAAGAATATTACGCAGGAATTGGAAAGACCTCAGAATCGCCTTTAATTACTACACCGTAAACACTCATGGTTCAGCTTTCTGGATGGGTTACAAGAGCGGATTGTTACAAAAGTGGAAATGCAAGTATATCATCAGATGGAGGATCTCCTGCACTTAGCAATCCAAGCTGAACAACAAATCAAGAGAAAGAACTCAAGTTTCAGCCGAAATAAAAATACTGAGCCTTTCGGGGCCAAATAAAACAAGCCGATATGGGCAAGCAGTTGTGATTGATTCACGTTTAAACCAAGATTTGAGCCATCTAGAGACAGTAAAGCTGGAGCCTGCACGGATCATCAGCCTGGAACCAACAAAATCAGCAGAGGAGCCAGACACACTGCTATGGGCAGCCGGGCGCCGAGTAAGATATATCCAGGATCATTCTGACCAAAGAGTGATGATCCTTACTGAACTGGGGATTGCGAATCACAAGATGAAGAAGAGGCTGAGGGGGATTGATAGAGATTACAGAATTTCCAGACACCGGAGGAGCTTCTAATGATGAGACGCATTCTCAGCACCATGATAGAACGCAGGAGAGTCATTGAAGCGCGAAAACATCTTCCATACCGTGGATACTATCAAGGGGAAGTGTATGTTCTCTCGATAATTGATGGGGGTTCTTGTGCTGCAAACGTTGCAAGCCCTCATATGGTTGAAAAACTAGCTTGAGAGAACTACATCCGAGACTCCATGTGTCGAGGTGGCTCAATGATAAGTTCGAGCAGCATCACTCGATCAAGCCGGACAGCTCCATTTAGTGTGGGCGTTACAATGATCAAGTGCTCTCGTGATGTGGTTCCAATGCAAGCTGGCCATCTCTTATTGGGACGCCCATGGCAGTTTGACAAAGAAACCACTCATAACGGTCGCACCAATTTATACTCGTTATTCATGATAAAAGAAAAGGGGAATTTACCATTATCACCTCAAGAAGTTCATTTAAACGCAAATTAAATGTCTAAAGAAAGAGTAATGGTGTTAAATCTAACTTCCTAGTTAATACTAGTGAAGTAAGAAGGGCTTTAAAACTACTTCACACACTGTGCTACTAATGGTCTTTAAGGAGCTTTTTGAGTTTGAGGTTCCCGTAGCTGTGGAGTTACCAAGGAGATATCAGCTCCTGTAACACCTGAGGACGTTTTTCCTGAAGAGATACCGGCGGGACTGCCACCAAGCCGAGGGATAGAGCACCAAATCGATTTCATACCTGGTGCACAGCCTTCCAAATAGACCAGCTTACCGTGTGAATCCAGAGGAAGCAAAAGAGCTTGAACGCTGCTAGGGGCACTAAGGCAAGGTTAGCGTTGAGGAGAGCCTTAGTCCCGTGCTGTACCTGTCTTGCTAGTGCCTAAGAAGGATGGGTCGTGGAGGATGTGTGTGGACTGTAGGCGATTAACAACATAACCATTAAGCATAGACATCCACCCCACGCCTTGATGACATGCTGATGAGCTTAGTGGAGCCACCATCTTTCTCTAAAATGTGACTCCAAAGAGCCGGATATCATCAAGTCAGGATTTAAAGAAGGATGAATGGAAAACAGCATTCAAAACTAAACAAGGACTCTATGAATGGCTAGTCATGCCATTTGGACTCTCAATGCACCCAGCACATTTATGCGTCTAATGAACCATGTTCTTAGGCATACATCTCGTATTTGTAACAGGTATTTTCGATGATATTTTAATTTGGCGCTTCTTGTTTATCTGACCACGCGACACATCTTGAGTTAGTCTTAAAGACTCTCCAAAGGAAGGCCTTTATGAACTTAAAGAAGTGCACATTCTGCACTAATGAGCTAGTTTTTCTAGGATTCATAGAGTTCAAGAGTGGGATTACAGGCTGATGGAGAGCAGGCGATATGGCTATACAAGAATGGCCAACCCCAACACATCAGCCAAGCTCCGAAGCTTCCATGGTCTTGCAAGCTTCTATCGCGTTTTGTTAAGGACTTTAGTAGTGTGGTTGCACCACTCACATCAGTTATCAAGAAAAATGTTGGGTTTACTTGGGAGAAGCTCGGGACGGCGCGTTTCAGGATCTGAAGGAACGCCTAACTAGCCGCACTGCTCTAAGACGGCATTTTAATAAGACCTTTCAAGGGAGCAGATGCATCTGGAATTGGGATAGGGGCTACCTCACTGCTGAGGCAAACCAGCTGGCTTATTTCATGAAAAGCTAAGTGGGTCACAAGAATTATCCTACTTATGACAAGAGCCAGAGTGCGTCAACAGAGCGTGGAGACGTAATAACACTACTCGCTTGTGGCATCGTGTAATTCATATCGATCATGAACGCTGAAGCATCTCAAGGCAAACAACACTTAAGAAGAGACATGCTCGCTGGCTGGAGTACATTGACATTCCCTTATGTCATTAAGTACAAAAAGGGGTAAAGAGAACGTGGTAGCTGATGCACTTTCAAGGAGACATACACATCACCACGATGGAGTCTAAGGTTTTTGGGGTTTGAAATGATTAAGATGCAATATGAAGAAGACCTAGATTTCAAGGATATCTACTCAGAATGTGGTAAAGGAGCCTACAGCAATTTCTACAAGTCAGATGGATTTTTATTTTCGTAGAAAGGAGACCGTGCATACCAAATTTCTTACGCGGCTGATTGCAGGTTCTTGTTGTGGGTGGTCTTAAGGGTCATTTTTGGGGCTGGAGAAGACATCGAGCACACTGAAGGAGCATTTCTTTGGCCTCATCTCAGAAAACAGTGGAGGCGTTTGTGCTAGATGTGTAACGTGCAAACAAGCTAAGTCTAGATCTCATCTCATGGACTATACATGCCGTCGCTATACCTACAGCTCCTTGGGTCGATATATCAATGGATTTTGTGCTTGACTTCCAAGATTCAGAATAAGGATTCTATCTTCGTTGTTTCTGTGGATAGGTTCTCAAGATGGCACATTTCATTCCATGTGCTAAAACTAATGATGCTTCTCGACTCCAACTTATTCTTCGCAGGCTATGAGATTACATGGAATTCCAAGGACGATCAGACGATAGACACTAAGTTTCTCGAAATATTTCGGGAGAACGCTGAGTTAAGCCGGGAACGGGCTAGTGTTCTCTACAACTTGCCATCCTCAAACAGATGGGCAAAACCGAGGCTGTTAACCGGGACTTTGTCAACATTGCCGTAGAGCAAACTATCGGGAGTGAATTTCCAAGCACTGGACAGAGTGTATACCATTTATGGAGTTTCGTTTACAATCGCACCCCCTACCGTCGCCAGCTGAGATCGTGAGCTTAGAAGGACAGAAAAAGGCTGGATTACATCATATGATACATCAAAAAGCAGTATAGTAATAAGAAATCGAGATGTATGCTAAGCAAGGTGATGAACCAGCTTTTGAGGTCAAACCTTCCAAGAGGGTGGGAATGATGAGGACATCACCTTGGAGCTGAAAGGAGATGACGCTGAATCTGTGGAGAACTCCAATTCCATACATTCCAGCCGGCCCTATTACACGCTAAAGGGCTAAAGCATCGTGCATAAGTTCAATGGATATGAAGAATGCAGATTGGCGCAAGAAGTAACTCCACCAAAGCCGACTTTGCACCAGCTTCTCAACGGACACCACGGAGGAGGCTTCAGAACCAAGCTGAACCAAGCTCAGCATCTGACCTGGAGGACTTCAATTACATCACTTTACTCCGAGAGCACAATGACATGTTCACAGATCACCGTAAACCGCCAAATTCTCTTTTCGACTCAAATGAGGCTACACGGCTTTCTCCTTCGAGCTGCGCTTTCTGTTCAGGCCCTATGGCCACTTCTCAGCATCAAGACATTTGAGTCTAGTGTCTTCACTGTCATCATATAAGCAGCTTACACACAAAGATTGCTAAGGCATTGTACTCTTTTTCCTTACCATCGGGCTTTGTCCCAAGGGGTATGGGTTTTCCGAGGAAGGTTTGACCCAGGCAACACCCATAAGATTTTTGGACTTGTTCTGGCCTACTACATCTTTCACAAGTCCAAGAACACTTCAAGAGCCGAGCTAAGAGCAAAAGACTAACGAGAGACAAGTTGTTCCGTTTTAGCTCAAACTTTCCATTTTTGAGTTATTTCCTTATTTTCGCAAACCCTGCTGTTTTTGCTTGAACTACTTGTTATTCTTGGTTGCTTGTGACGTTGATGTCAAGGGGCTATTATATAAAGCCTAGGTCGTCTCTCTTAATGAGATAGACTTTTACCCTAAAACAAAACGAGTTTATCTTCAAACCTAGGCAAGAATGCTCTTCTTCTCTTCTCTTCGCTGATTGAAAGTAATCGGACTCTCAAACCTGAGAATCACTTGTTTATCACAAGGCTTCCGCATCTTGTGTGGTCTCACATCGCCTAATCAAGCTTCTCCTTCAAGACGAAAGCCTCTCTCCTGGCAGAACAACACCATCGTCAAGATTCTCGAGTTTCGGACCATCAGCGTATCGTAAAACAACGATCACTTATAAAAATCGTGAAAGAAGGATGAAAAATAAGCCTTCATGAAATGTTGAAAAACCACCAAAATGATTTGGTACAGTGGTGCTAAATATGCTCATAAGTGGTGTATGTTTCTAATATTTCAAATTTTATTATGACATTCCGCTTCTCGAGTTCGTGGACCTTCCATTGAAAAACAATAGGATAACTCATAAAAATCGAAAGAAGGATGAAAAACAAGTTCATGAAATGTTGAAAAACCACCAAAATGATTTAAGGGCTTAAATATGACCTACTTCATAAGTGGTGTATATTTCCAATATTTCAAATTATATTAAGTGACATTCGCTTTGGTAGTTCGTGACCTTCCATCAAAACAAACATAACTCATAAGAATCAAAAAGGATGAAAATAAGTTCATGAAATGTTGAAAACCACCAAAATGAATTAAGGGGTTAAATATGCTCATAAGTGGTGTATGTTTCAATATTTCAAATTTTATTATGAAATTGTTTAGAGAATTCGCGACCTTCCATTGAAAACAAATAACTCATAAGAATCGAATGAAGAAAATAAGTTCATGAAATGTTGAAAACCACCAAAATAAATTAAGGGGTTAAATATGCTCATAAGTGGTGTATGTTTCAATATTTCAAATTTTATTATGACATTCGCTTTCGAGAGTTCGTGACCTTCCATTGAAAACAGCGATAACTCATTAGAATCGAGAAGGATGAAAACAAGTTCATGAAATGTTGAAAACCACCAAAATGATTTAAGGGGTTAAATATGCTCATAAGTGGTGTATATTTCAATATTTCAAATTATATTATGACATTCCGTTTCGAGAGTTCGACCTTCCATCAAAAACAATGATAACTCATAAGAATCAAAAAAGGATGAAAATAAGTTCATGAAATGTTGAAAACCACCAAAATGAATTAAGGGGTTAAATATGCTCATAAGTGGTGTATGTTTCAATATTTCAAATTTTATTATGAAATTCTGTTTGTAGAATTCGCGACCTTCCATCAAAACAACGATAACTCATAAGAATCGAGAATGAAGAAAATAAGTTCATGAAATGTTGAAAACCACCAAAATAAATTATGGGGTTAAATATGCTCATAAGTGGTGTATGTTTCAATATTTCAAATTTTATTATGACATTCCGTTTTCCGAGTTCGTGACCTTCCATTGAAAATGATAACTCATTAGAATCGAAGGATGAAAACAAGTTCATGAAATGTCGAAAACCACCAAAATGATTTAAGGGGTTAAATATGCTCATAAGTGGTGTATGTTTCAATATTTCAAATTTTATTATGACATTCTGCTTTAGAGTTCGTGACCTTCCATTGAAAACAAATATAACTCATTAGAATCGAAGGATGAAAACAAGTTCATGAAATGTTGAAAACCACCAAAATGATTTAAGGGGTTAAATATGCTCATAAGTGGTGTATATTTCAATATTTCAAAATTATATTATGACATTCCGCTTCGAGAGTTCGCGGACCTTCCATTGAAAACAGCGATAACTCATAAGAATCAAAAGGATGAAAATAAGTTCATGAAATGTTGAAAACCACCAAAATGAATTAAGGGGTTAAATATGCTCATAAGTGGTGTATGTTTCAATATTTCAAATTTTATTATGAAATTCTGTTTAGAGAATTCGTGACCTTCCATTAAAAACAATGATAACTCATAAGAATCGAGATGAAGAAAATAAGTTCATGAAATGTTGAAAACCACCAAAATAAATTAAGGGGTTAAATATGCTCATAAGTGGTGTATGTTTCAATATTTCAAATTTTATTATGACATTCCTCGCTTCGAGAGTTCGTGACCTTCCATTGAAAACAACGATAACTCAATTAGAATCGAGAAGGATGAAACAAGTTCATGAAATGTTGAAAACCACCAAAATGATTTAAGGGGTTAAATATGCTCATAAGTGGTGTATATTTCAATATTTCAAATTATATTATGACATTCCGTTTCGAGAGTTCGTGACCTTCCATTGAAAACAGCGATAACTCATAAGAATCGAAAAGGATGAAAATAAGTTCATGAAAATGTTGAAAACCACCAAAATGATTTAAGGTGAAATATGCTCATAAGTGGTGTATGTTTGAATATTTCAAATTTTATTATGACATTCCTCGTTTCGAAAGTTCGTGGACCTTCCATTGAAAACAGCGATAACTCATAAGAATCGAGAAGGATGAAAATAAGTTCATGAAATGTTGAAAACCACCAAAAATGATTAAGGGGTTAAATATGCTCATAAGTGGTGTATGTTTCAATATTTCAAATTATATTATGACATTCCGTTTCGAGAGTTCGTGACCTTCCATTGAAAACAGCGATAACTCATAAGAATCAAACAAGATGAAAACAAGTTAATGAAATGTTGAAAACCACCAAAATGAATAAAGGGGTTAAATATGCTCATAAGTGGTGTATGTTTCAATATTTCAAATTCTATTATGAAATTCTGTTTCGAGAATTCGAGACCTGCCATTGAAAACAGCGATAACTCATAAGAATCGAGAATGAAGAAAAAATAAGTTCATGAAATGTTGAAAACCACCAAAATAATTTAAGGGGGTTAAATATGCTCATAAGTGGTGTATGTTTCAATATTTCAAATTTTATTATGACATTCCGTTCGAGAGTTCGTGACCTTCCATTGAAAACAGCGATAACTCATAAGAATCGAGAAGGATGAAAATAAGTTCATGAAATGTTGAAAACCACCAAAATGATTTAAGGGGTTAAATATGCTCATAAGTGGTGTATGTTTCAATATTTCAAATTTTATTATGACATTCCGTTTCGAGAGTTCGTGACCTTCCATTGAAAACAGCGATAACTCATTAGAATCGAGAAGGATGAAAACAAGTTCATGAAATGTTGAAACCACCAAAATGATTTTAAGGGGTTAAATATGCTCATAAGTGGTGTATATTTCAATATTTCAAATTATATTATGACATTCCGTTTGAGAGTTCGTGACCTTCCATTGAAAACAGCGATAACTCATAAGAATCAAAAAGGATGAAAATAACTTCATGAAATGTTGAAAACTACCAAAATGAATTAAAGGGTTAAATATGCTCATAAGTGGTGTATGTTTCAATATTTTAAATTTTATTATGAAATTCTGTTTAGAAAATTCGTGACCTTCCATTGAAAACAACGATAACTCATAAGAATCGAGAATGAAGAAAATAAGTTCATGAAATGTTGAAAACCACCAAAATAAATTAAGGGGCTAAATATGCTCATAAGTGGTGTATGTTTCAATATTTCAAATTTTATTATGACATTCCGCTTCGAGAGTTCGCGGACCTTCCATTGAAAACAGCGATAACTCATTAGAATCGAAAGAAGGATGAAAACAAGTTCATGAAATGTTGAAAACCACCAAAATGATTTAAGGGGTTAAATATGCTCATAAGTGGTGTATATTTCAATATTTCAAATTATATTATGACATTCCGCTTCGAGAGTTCAGACCTTCCATTGAAAACAATACGATAACTCATTAGAATCGAGAAGGATGAAAATAAGTTCATGAAATGTTGAAAACCACCAAAATGAGGGGTTAAATATGCTCATAAGTGGTGTATGTTTCAATATTTCAAATTTTATTATGAAATCTGCTTCGGTAGTTCGTGACCTTCCATTGAAAACAAATGATAACTCATTAGAATCGAGAAGGATGAAAACAAGTTCATGAAATGTTGAAAACCACCAAAATGATTTAAGGGGTTAAATATGCTCATAAGTGGTGTATGTTTCAATATTTCAAATTATATTATGACATTCGCTTTAGAGTTCGTGGACCTTCCATTGAAAACAAACATAACTCATTAGAATCGAGAAGGATGAAAACAAGTTCATGAAATGTTGAAAACCACCAAAATGATTTAAGGGGTTAAATATGCTCATAAGTGGTGTATATTTCAATATTTCAAATTATATTATGACATTCCGTTTCGAGAGTTCGTGACCTTCCATTGAAAACAGCGATAACTCATAAGAATCAAAAAGGATGAAAATAACTTCATGAAATGTTGAAAACTACCAAAATGATTTAAGGGGTGAAATATGCTCATAAGTGGTGTATGTTTCAATATTTTAAATTTTATTATGACATTCCGTTTCGAAAAAGTTCGTGGACCTTCCATTGAAAACAACGATCACTTATAAAAATCGAGAAGGATGAAAATAAGTTCATGAAATGTTGAAAACTACCAAAATGATTTAAGGGTGAAATATGCTCATAAGTGGTGTATGTTTCCAATATTTCAAATTATATTATGACATTCCGTTTCGAGAGTTCGTGACCTTCCATTGAAAAACAGCGATAACCTGCATAAGAATCAAAAAGGATGAAAATAAGTTCATGAAATGTTGAAAACCACCAAAATGAATTAAGGGGTTAAATATGCTCATAAGTGGTGTATGTTTCAATATTTCAAATTTTATTATGAAATTTCGTTTAGAGAATCGTGACCTTCCACTTCTAAAATGGGCCGGGATAACTCATAAGAATCGAGAATGAAGAAAATAAGTTCATGAAATGTTGAAAACCACCAAAATAAATTACAAGGGTTAAATATGCTCATAAGTGGTGTATGTTTCAATATTTCAAATTTTATTATGACATTCCGTTTCGAGAGTTCGTGACCTTCCATTGAAAACAAATATAACTCATTAGAATCGAGAAGGATGAAAACAAGTTCATGAAATGTTGAAAACCACCAAATGATTTAAGGGGTTAAATATGCTCATAAGTGGTGTATGTTTCAATATTTCAAATTTTATTATGACATTCCGTTTCGAGAGTTCGTGGACCTTCCATTGAAAACAGCGATAACTCATTAGAAATCGAGAAGATGAAAACAAGTTCATGAAATGCTGAAAACCACCAAAATGATTTAAGGGGTTAAATATGCTCATAAGTGGTGTATATTTCAATATTTCAAATTATATTATGACATTCCGTTTTCGAAAGAGTTCGTGACCTTCCATTGAAAACAGCGATAACTCATAAGAATCAAAAAGGATGAAAATAAGTTCATGAAATGTTGAAAACCACCAAAATGAATTAAGGGGTTAAATATGCTCATAAGTGGTGTATGTTTCAATATTTCAAATTTTATTATGAAATTCCGTTTAGAGAATTCGTGGACCTTCCATTGAAAACAGCGATAACTCATAAGAATCGAGAATGAAGAAAATAAGTTCATGAAATGTTGAAAACCACCAAAATAAATTAAGGGGTTAAATATGCTCATAAGTGGTGTATGTTTCAATATTTCAAATTTTATTATGACATTCCGTTTCGAGAGTTCGTGACCTTCCATTGAAAACAAATAGATAACTCATTAGGGACCAGAAGGATGAAAACAAGTTCATGAAATGTTGAAAACCACCAAAATGATTTAAGGGGTTAAATATGCTCATAAGTGGTGTATATTTCAATATTTCAAATTATATTATGACATTCCGTTTCGAGAGTTCGTGACCTTCCATTGAAAACAAATGATAACTCATAAGAATCAAAAAGGATGAAAATAAGTTCATGAAATGTTGAAAACCACCAAAATGAATTAAGGGGTTAAATATGCTCATAAGTGGTGTATGTTTCAATATTTCAAATTTTATTATGAAATTCTGTTTAGAGCACTGTGACCTTCCATCAAAAACAAGCCGATAACTCATAAGAATCGAGAATGAAGAAAATAAGTTCATGAAATGTTGAAAACCACCAAAATAAATTAAGGGGTTAAATATGCTCATAAGTGGTGTATGTTTCAATATTTCAAATTTTATTATGACATTCCGTTTCGAGAGTTCGTGACCTTCCATTGAAAATAGCCATAACTCATTGGAATCGAGAAGGATTTAAAAACAAGTTCATGAAATGTTGAAAACCACCAAAATGATTTAAGGGGTTAAATATGCTCATAAGTGGTGTATGTTTCAATATTTCAAATTTTATTATGACATTCCGTTTCGAGAGTTCGTGGACCTTCCATTGAAAACAACGATAACTCATTAGAATCGAGAAGGATGAAAAATAAGTTCATGAAATGTTGAAAACCACCAAAATGATTTAAGGGTTAAATATGCTCATAAGTGGTGTATATTTCAATATTTCAAATTATATTATGACATTC
>JAMKOQ010000565.1:0-36037 GCA_026770425.1 Boechera divaricarpa | reverse complement strand
TTCGCGACCTTCCATTGAAAACAATCATCACTCACTTAAAAAATCGAGAAGGATGAAAAATAAGTTCATGAAAATGTTGAAAAACCACCAAAATGACGCACAGAGTGGGTAATATGCTCATAAGTGCGTATTGCATGTTTCAATATTTCCTCTAAATTTTAATTATGACATTCGCTTTCGAAGTTAGGCTGTGACCTTCCATTTGAAAACAGTGATAACTCAATTAGAGAATCGAAAGCGATGAAAACAAGTTAATGAAACGTTGAAAACCACCAAAATGAATTAAGGGGTTAAATATGATCACAAGTGGTGTATGTTTCAATATTTCAAAATTTTATTATGAAATTCTATTTCGAGAGTTCGTGACCTTCCATTGAAAAACAAATCTATAACTCACTTAAGAATCAAAAAGGATGAAAATAAGTTCATGAAATGTTGAAAACTACCAAAATGATTTAAGGTGAAATATGCTCATAAGTGGTGTATGTTTCAATATTTCAAATTTTATTATGACATTCCGTTTAGACGAGTTCGTGGACCTTCCATTGAAAACAACGATCCCTTATAAAAATCAAGAAGGATGAAAATAACTTCATGAAATGTTGAAAACCACCAAAAATGATTTAAGGGGTTAAATATGCTCATAAGTGGTGTATGTTTCAATATTTCAAATTTTATTATGACATTCCGTTTCGAGAGTTCGTGACCTTCCATTGAAAACAATAACAGCGATAGCTCATTAGAATCGAGAAAGATGAAGAAAAGTTCTATGAAATGTTGAAAACCACCAAAATGAATTAAGGGATTAAATATGCTCATAAGTGGTGTATGTTTCAATATTTCCAAATTTTATTATAGACATTTCTGCTTCTCGAAAGAGTTCGTGACCTTCCATTAGAAAACAGCTGATAACTCATAAGAATCAAAAAGGATGAAAATAAGTTCATGAAAATGTTGAAAACTACCAAAATGATTTAAGGTGAAATATGCTCATAAGTGGTGTATGTTTCAATATTTCAAACTCTTATTATGACATTCCTGTTTCGAGTTCGTATGACCTTCCATTGAAAACAACGATCACTCATAAAAATCGAGAAGGATGAAAATAAGTTCATGAAATGTTGAAAACCACCAAAATGATTTAAGGGGTTAAATATAAGCTCATAAGTTGTGTATGTTTCAATATTTCAAATTTTATTATGACATTCCGTTTTCGAGAGTTCTGTGACCTTCCATTGAAAACAACGATAACTCATTAGAATCGAGAAAGATGAAAACAAGTTCATGAAAATGTTGAAAACCACCAAAATGAATTATGGGGTTAAATATGCTCATAAGTGGTGTATGTTCTCTCAATATTTCAAATTTTATTATGAAATTCTGCTTTCGTAGAATTCGTGACCTTCCATTGAAAAACAACGATAACTCATAAGAATCAAAAAGGATGAAAATAAGTTCATGGAAATGTTGAAAACTGGACCAAAATGATTTAAGGGGTGAAATATGCTCTATAAGTGGTGTAAGTGTTTCAATATTTCAAATTTTATTATGACATTCAGTTTCTTTGTGAGTTCGTCAGACCTTCCATTGAAACAACGATCACTCATAAAAACTCGAGGAAGGATGAAAATAAGTTCATGAAATGTTGAAAACCACCAAAATGATTTTATAGGGGTTAAATATGCTCATAAGTGGTGTATGTTTCAATATTTCAAATTTTATTATGACATTCCGCTCCGAGGGTTCGTGAACCTTCCATTGAAAACAAATCCGATAACTCATAAGAATCGTTAGAAGGATGAAAATAAGTTCATGAAATGTTGAAAATCCACCAAAATGAATTATGGGGGTTAAATATGCTCATACAAGTGGTGTATGCGTTCTCAATGATTTCAAATTTTATTATGACATTCCGTTTCGAGAGTTCGTGACCTTTCCATTGAAAACAGCGATAACTCATAAGAATCAAAAAGGATGAAAATAAGTTCATGAAAGCTGTTGAAAACTACCAAAATGATTTAAGGGGTTAAATATGCTCATAAGTGGTGTATGTTTCAATATTTCAAATTTTATTATGACATTCCGTTTCGAGAGAGTTCGTGGACTCCTTCCATTGAAAACGTAAACGATCACTCATAAAAATCGAGAAGGATGAAAATAAGTTCATGAAATGTTGAAAACTACCAAAATGATTTAAGGGGTGAAATATGCTCATAAGTGGTGTATGTTTCAATATTTCAAATTTTATTATGACATTCCGTTTCGAGAGTTCGTGACCTTCCATTGAAAACAACGATCACTCATAAAAATCGAGAAGGATGAAAATAAGTTCATGAAATGTTGAAAACCACCAAAATGATTTAAGGGGTTAAATATGCTCATAAGTGGTGTATGTTTCAATATTTCAAATTATATTATGACATTCCGTTTCGAGAGTTCGTGACCTTCCATTGAAAACAGCGATAACTCATAAGAATCAAAAAGGATGAAAATAAGTTCATGAAATGTTGAAAACTATCAAAATGATTTAAGGGTAAAATATGCTCATAAGTGGTGTATGTTTCAATATTTCAAATTTTATTATGACATTCCGTTTCGAGAGTTCGTGACCTTCCATTGAAAAACAACGATCACTCATAAAAATCGAGAAAGATGAAAATAAATTCATGAAATGTTGAAAACCACCAAAATGATTTAAGGGGTTAAATATGCTCATAAGTGGTGTATGTTTCAATATTTCCAATTTTATTATGACATTCCGTTTCGAGAGTTCGTGACCTTCCATTGAAAACAGCGATAACTCATTAGAATCGAAAGATGAAAACAAGTTCATGAAATGTTGAAAACCACCAAAATGAATTAAGGGGTTAAATATGCTCTCATAAGTGGTGTATGTTTCAATATTTCAAATTTTATTATGAAATTCTGTTTCGAGAATTCGTGACCTTCTATTGAAAACAACGATAACTCATAAGAATCAAAAAGGATGAAAATAAGTTCATGAAATGTTGAAAACTACCAAAATGATTTAAGGGGTGAAATATGCTCATAAGTGGTGTATGTTTCAATATTTCAAATTTTATTATGACATTCCGTTTCAAGAGTTCGTGACCTTCCATTGAAAACAACGATCACTTATAAAAATCGAGAAGGATGAAAATAAGTTTATGAAATGTTGAAAACTACCAAAATGATTTAAGGGGTGAAATATGCTCATAAGTGGTGTATGTTTCAATATTTCAAATTTTATTATGACATTCCGTTTCGAGAGTTCGTGACCTTCCATTGAAAACAACGATAACTCATTAGAATCGAGAAGGATGAAAACAAGTTCATGAAATGTTGAAAACCACCAAAATGATTTAAGGGGTTAAATATGCTCATAAGTGGTGTATGTTTCAATATTTCAAATTATATTATGACATTCCGTTTCGAGAGTTCGTGACCTTCCATTGAAAACAGCGATAACTCATAAGAATCGAGAAAGATGAAAATAAGTTCATGAAATGTTGAAAACTACCAAAATGATTTAAGGGGTGAAATATGCTCATAAGTGGTGTATGTTTCAATATTTCAAATTTTATTATGATATTCCGTTTCGAGAGTTCGTGACCTTCCATTGAAAACATCGATCACTCATAAAAATCGAGAATGTTGAAATTAAGTTCATGAAATGTTGAAAATCTACAAAATGATTTAAGGCGTTAAATATGCTCTTAAGTGGTGTATGTTTCAATATTTCTAATTTTATTATGACATTCCGTTTCGAGAGTTCGTGACCTTCCATTGAAAACAGCGATAACTCATTAGAAAATCGAGAAAGGATGAAAACAAGTTCATGAAATGTTGAAAACCACCAAAATGAATTAAGGGGTTAAATATGCTCATAAGTGGTGTATGTTTCAATATTTCAAATTTTATTATGAAATTCCGTTTTGAGAATTCGTGACCTTCCATTGAAAACAACGATAACTCATAAGAATCAAAAAGGATGAAAATAAGTTCATGAAATGATGAAAAGCACCAAAATGATTTAAGGGGTTAAATATGCTCATAAGTGGTGTATGTTTCAATATTTCAAATTTTATTATGACATTCCGTTTGGTGAGATCGTGACCTTCCATTGAAAACGAGGATAACTCATTAGAATCGAGAAGGATGAAAATAAGTTCATGAAATGTTGAAAACTACCAAAATGATTTAAGGGGTTAAATATGCTCATAAGTGGTGTATGTTTCAATATTTCAAATTTTATTATGACATTCCGTTTCGAGAGTTCGTGACCTTCCATTGAAAACAACGATAACTCATTAGAATCGAGAAGGATGAAAACAAGTTCATGAAATGTTGAAAACCACCAAAATGATTTAAGGGGTTAAATATGCTCATAAGTGGTGTATGTTTCAATATTTCAAATTATATTATGACATTCCGTTTCGAGAGTTCGTGACCTTCCATTGAAAACAGCGATAACTCATAAAAATCGAGAAGGATGAAAATAAGTTCATGAAATGTTGAAAACTACCAAAATGATTTAAGGGGTGAAATATGCTCATAAGTGGTGTATGTTTCAATATTTCAAATTTTATTATGACATTCCGTTTCAAGAGTTCGTGACCTTCCATTGAAAACAACGATCACTTATAAAAATCGAGAAGGATGAAAAATAAGTACATGAAATGTTGAAAACTACCAAAATGATTTAAGGGGTTAAATATGCTCATAAGTGGTGTATGTTTCAATATTTCAAATTTTATTATGACATTCCTTTTCGAGAGTTCGTGAAGTTCAATTGAATACAGCGATAACTCATTAGAATCAATAAGGATGAAAACAAGTTCATGAAATGTTGAAAACCACCAAAATGATTTAAGGGGTTAAATATGCTCATAAGTGGTGTATGTTTCAATATTTCAAATTATATTATGACATTCCGTTTCGAGAGTTCGTGACCTTCCATTGAAAACAGCGATAACTCATAAGAATCAAAAAGGATGAAAATAAGTTCATGAAATGTTGAAAACTACCAAAATGATTTAAGGGGTAAAATATGCTCATAAGTGGTGTATGTTTCAATATTTCAAATTTTATTATGACATTCCGTTTCGAGAGTTCGTGACCTTCCATTGAAAACAACGATCACTCATAAAAATCGAGAAGGATGAAAATAAGTTCATGAAATGTTGAAAACTACCAAAATGATTTAAGGGGTTAAATATGCTCATAAGTGGTGTATGTTTCAATATTTCAAATTTAATTATGACATTCCGTTTCGAGAGTTTGTGGACCTTCCATTGAAAACAGCGATAACTCATTAGAATCGAGAAAGATGAAAACAAGCTCATGAAATGTTGAAAACCACCAAAATGAATTAAGGGGTTAAATATGCTCATAAGTGGTGTATGTTTCAATATTTCAAATTTTATTATGAAATTCTGTTTCGAGAATTCGTGACCTTCCATTGAAAACAGCGATAACTCATAAGAATCAAAAAGGATGAAAATAAGTTCATGAAATGTTGAAAACTACCAAAATGATTTAAGGGGTGAAATATGCTCATAAGTGGTGTATGTTTCAATATTTCAAATTTTATTATGACATTCCGTTTCGAGAGTTCGTGACCTTCCATTGAAAACAACGACCACTCATAAAAATCGAGAAGGATGAAAATAAGTTCATGAAATGTTGAAAACCACCAAAATGATTTTAAGGGGTTAAATATGCTCATAAGTGGTGTATGTTTCAATATTTCAAATTTTATTATGACATTCCGTTTCGAGAGTTCGTGACCTTCCATTGAAAACAGCGATAACTCATTAGAATCGAGAAAGATGAAAACAAGTTCATGAAATGTTGAAAACCACCAAAATGAATTAAGGGGTTAAATATGCTCATAAGTGGTGTATGTTTCAATATTTCAAATTTTATTATGACATTCCGTTTCGAGAGTTCGTGACCTTCCATTGAAAACAGCGATAACTCATAAGAATCGAGAAGGATGAAAATAAGTTCATGAAATGTTGAAAACCACCAAAATGAATTAAGGGGTTAAATATGCTCATAAGTGGTGTATGTTTCAATATTTCAAATTTTATTATGAAATTCTGTTTAGAGAATTCGTGACCTTCCATTGAAAACAGCGATAACTCATAAGAATCGAGAATGAAGAAAATAAGTTCATGAAATGTTGAAAACCACCAAAATAAATTAAGGGGTTAAATATGCTCATAAGTGGTGTATGTTTCAATATTTCAAATTTTATTATGACATTCCGTTTCGAGAGTTCGTGACCTTCCATTGAAAACAGCGATAACTCATAAGAATCAAAAAGGATGAAAATAAGTTCATGAAATGTTGAAAACTACCAAAATGATTTAAGGGGTGAAATATGCTCATAAGTGGTGTATGTTTCAATATTTCAAATTTTATTATGACATTCCGTTTCGAGAGTTCGTGACCTTCCATTGAAAACAGCGATAACTCATAAGAATCAAAAAGGATGAAAATAAGTTCATGAAATGTTGAAAACTACCAAAATGATTTAAGGGGTGAAATATGCTCATAAGTGGTGTATGTTTCAACATTTCAAATTTTATTATGACATTCCGTTTCGAGAGTTCGTGACCTTCCATTGAAAACAACGATCACTCATAAAAATCGAGAAGGATGAAAATAAAGTCATGAAATGTTGAAAACCACCAAAATGATTTAAGGGGTTAAATAGACTCATAAGTGGTGTATGTTTCAATATTTCAAATTTTATTATGACATTCCGTTTCGAGAGTTCGTGACCTTCCATTGAAAACAGCGATAACTCATTAGAATCGAGAAAGATGAAAACAAGTTCATGAAATGTTGAAAACCACCAAAATGAATTAAGGAGTTAAATATGCTCATAAGTGGTGTATGTTTCAATATTTCAAATTTTATTATGAAATTCTGTTTCGAGAATTCGTGACCTTCCATTGAAAACAGCGATAACTCATAAGAATCAAAAAGGATGAAAATAAGTTCATGAAATGTTGAAAACTACCAAAATGATTTAAGGGGTGAAATATGCTCATAAGTGGTGTATGTTTCAATATTTCAAATTTTATTATGACATTCCGTTTCGAGAGTTCGTGACCTTCCATTGAAAACAACGATCACTCATAAAAATCGAGAAGGATGAAAATAAGTTCATGAAATGTTGAAAACCACCAAAATGATTTAAGGGGTTAAATATGCTCATAAGTTGTGTATGTTTCAATATTTCAAATTTCATTATGACATTCCCTTTCGAGAGTTCGTGACCTTCCATTGAAAACAGCGATAACTCATTAGAATCGAGAAAGATAAAAACAAGTTCATGAAATGTGGAAAACCACCAAAATGAATTAAAGGGTTAAATATGCTCATAAGTGGTGTATGTTTCAATATTTCAAATTTTATTATGAAATTATGTTTCGAGAGTTCGTGACCTTCCATTGAAAACAACGATAACTCATAAGAATCAAAAAAGATGAAAATAACTTCATGAAATGTTGAAAACTACCAAAATGATTTAAGGGGTGAATATGCTCATAAGTGGTGTATGTTTCAATATTTGAAATTTTATTATGACATTCCGTATCGAGCGTTCGTGACCTTCTATTGAAAACAACGATCACTTATAAAAATCGAGAAGGATGAAAATAAGTTCATGAAATGTTGAAAACCACCAAAATGATTTAAGGGGTTAAATATGCTCATAAGTTGTATATGTTTCAATATTTCAAATTTTAATATGACATTCCGTTCCGAGAGTTCGTGAACTTCCATTGAAAACAACGATAACTCATAAGAATCAAGAAGGATGAAAATAAGTTCATGAAATGTTGAAAACCACCAAAATGAATTAAGGGGTTAAATATGCCCATAAGTGGTGTATGTTTCAATATTTCAAATTTTATTATGACATTGCGTTTCGAGAGTTCGTGACCTTCCATTGAAAACAGCGATAACTCATTAGAATCGAGAAGAATGAAAACAAGTTCATGAAATGTTGAAAACCACCAAAATGATTTAAGGGGTTAAATATGCTCATAAGTGGTGTATGTTTCAATATTTCAAATTTTATTATGACATTGCGTTTCGAGAGTTCGTGACCTTCCATTGAAAACAGCGATAACTCATTAGAATCGAGAAGAATGAAAACAAGTTCATGAAATGTTGAAAACCACCAAAATGATTTAAGGGGTTAAATATGCTCATAAGTGGTGTATGTTTCAATATTTCAAATTATATTATGACATTCCGTTTCGAGAGTTCGTGACCTTCCATTGAAAACAACGATCACTCATAAAAATCGAGAAGGATGAAAATAAGTTCATGAAATGTTGAAAACTACCAAAATGATTTAAGGGGTTAAATATGCTCCTAAGTGGTGTATGTTTCAATATTTCAAATTTAATTATGACATTCCGTTTCGAGAGTTCGTGACCTTCCATTGAAAACAGCGATAACTCATTAGAATCGAGAAAGATGAAAACAAGTTCATGAAATGTTGAAAACCACCAAAATGAATTAAGGGGTTAAATATGCTCATAAGTGGTGTATGTTTCAATATTTCAAATTTTATTATGAAATTCTGTTTCGAGAATTCGTGACCTTCCATTGAAAACAGCGATAACTCATAAGAATCAAAAAGGATGAAAATAAGTTCATGAAATGTTGAAAACTACCAAAATGATTTAAGGGGTGAAATATGCTCATAAGTGGTGTATGTTTCAATATTTCAAATTTTATTATGACATTCCGTTTCGAGAGTTCGTGACCTTCCATTGAAAACAACGACCACTCATAAAAATCGAGAAGGATGAAAATAAGTTCATGAAATGTTGAAAACCACCAAAATGATTTTAAGGGGTTAAATATGCTCATAAGTGGTGTATGTTTCAATATTTCAAATTTTATTATGACATTCCGTTTCGAGAGTTCGTGACCTTCCATTGAAAACAGCGATAACTCATTAGAATCGAGAAAGATGAAAACAAGTTCATGAAATGTTGAAAACCACCAAAATGAATTAAGGGGTTAAATATGCTCATAAGTGGTGTATGTTTCAATATTTCAAATTATATTATGACATTCCGTTTCGAGAGTTCGTGACCTTCCATTGAAAACAGCGATAACTCATAAGAATCAAAAAGGATGAAAATAAGTTCATGAAATGTTGAAAACCACCAAAATGATTTAAGGGGTTAAATATGCTCATAAGTGGTGTATGTTTCAATATTTCAAATTTTATTATGACATTGCGTTTCGAGAGTTCGTGACCTTCCATTGAAAACAACGATCACTCATAAAAATCGAGAAGGATGAAAATAAGTTCATGAAATGTTGAAAACTACCAAAATGATTTAAGGGGTTAAATATGCTCATAAGTGGTGTATGTTTCAATATTTCAAATTTAATTATGACATTCCGTTTCGAGAGTTCGTGACATTCCATTGAAAACAGCGATAACTCATTAGAATCGAGAAAGATGAAAACAAGTTCATGAAATGTTGAAAACCACCAAAATGAATTAAGGGGTTAAATATGCTCATAAGTGGTGTATGTTTCAATATTTCAAATTTTATTATGAAATTCTGTTTCGAGAATTCGTGACCTTCCATTGAAAACAGCGATAACTCATAAGAATCAAAAAGGATGAAAATAAGTTCATGAAATGTTGAAAACTACCAAAATGATTTAAGGGGTGAAATATGCTCATAAGTGGTGTATGTTTCAATATTTCAAATTTTATTATGACATTCCGTTTCGAGAGTTCGTGACCTTCCATTGAAAACAACGACCACTCATAAAAATCGAGAAGGATGAAAATAAGTTCATGAAATGTTGAAAACCACCAAGATGATTTTAAGGGGTTAAATATGCTCATAAGTGGTGTATGTTTCAATATGTCAAATTTTATTATGACATTCCGTTTCGAGAGTTCGTGACCTTCCATTGAAAACAGCGATAACTCATTAGAATCGAGAAAGATGAAAACAAGTTCATGAAATGTTGAAAACCACCAAAATGAATTAAGGGGTTAAATATGCTCATAAGTGGTGTATGTTTCAATATTTCAAATTATATTATGACATTCCGTTTCGAGAGTTCGTGACCTTCCATTGAAAATAGCGATAACTCATAAGAATCAAAAAGGATGAAAATAAGTTCATGAAATGTTGAAAACTACCCAAATGATTTAAGGGGTGAAATATGCTCATAAGTGGTGTATGTTTCAATATTTCAAACTTTATTATGACATTCCGTTTCGAGAGTTCGTGACCTTCCATTGAAAACAACGATCACTCATAAAAATCGAGAACGATGAAAATAAGTTCATGAAATGTTGAAAACCACCAAAATGAATTAAGGGGTTAAATATGCTCATAAGTGGTGTATATTTCAATATTTCAAATTTTATTATGAAATTCTGTTTAGAGAATTCGTGACCTTCCATTGAAAACAGCGATAACTCATAAGAATCGAGAATGAAGAAAATAAGTTCATGAAATGTTGAAAACCACCAAAATAAATTAAGGGGTTAAATATGCTCATAAGTGGTGTATGTTTCAATATTTCAAAATTTATTATGACATTCCGTTTCGAGAGTTCGTGACCTTCCATTGAAAACAGCGATAACTCATTAGAATCGAGAAGGATGAAAACAAGTTCATGAAATGTTGAAAACCACCAAAATGATTTAAGGGGTTAAATATGCTCATAAGTGGTGTATATTTCAATATTTCAAATTATATTATGACATTCCGTTTTGAGAGTTCGTGACCTTCCATTGAAAA
Source organism: Boechera divaricarpa (assembly GCA_026770425.1). NCBI lineage: Eukaryota > Viridiplantae > Streptophyta > Magnoliopsida > Brassicales > Brassicaceae > Boechera > Boechera divaricarpa. The sequence goes on along the minus strand of JAMKOQ010000565.1, from coordinate 25,223 downwards.
CAGCGATAACTCATAAGAATCAAAAAGGATGAAAATAACTTCATGAAATGTTGAAAACTACCAAAATGATTTAAGGGGTGAAATATGCTCATAAGTGGTGTATGTTTCAATATTTTAAATTTTATTATGACATTCCGTTTCGAAAGTTCGTGACCTTCCATTGAAAATGATGAGGACATCACCTTGGAGCTGAAAGGAGATGACGCTGAATCTGTGGAGAACCCAATTCCATACATTCCAGCCGGCCCTATTACACGCCAAAGGGCTAAAGCATTGAGGCATAAGTTCAATGGATATGTAGCAGCTGCATTGGCGCAAGAAGTAACTCCACCAAAGCCGACTTTGCACCAGCTTCTCAACGGACACCACGGAGGAGGCTTTCAGAACCAAGCTGAACCAAGCTTCAGCATCTGACCTGGAGGACTTCAATTACATCACTCTTACTCCAGGAAAGCACAATGACATGTCCGTTGCATCACCGTAAACCGCCAGCTCTCTTTTCGACTCAAATGAGGCTACACGGCTTTCTCCTTCGAGCTGCGTTTCTGTTCAGGCCCCATGGCCACTTCTCAGCATCAAGACACGTGAGTCTAGTGTCTTCACTGTCATCATATAGTGAAGACACACAAAGACGTGCTAAGGCATTGTACTCTTTTTCCTTACCATCAGTTTTGTCCCAAGGGGTATGGGTTTTCTCGAGGAAGGTTTTAACGAGGCAACACCCTTAGTGCGCATTTTGGACTTGTTCTCGGTCTACTACATCTTTCACAAGTCCAAGAACACTTCAAGAGCTGAGCGCCAAGAGCAAAGACTAACGAGAGACAAGTTGTTCTGTTTTAGCTCAAACTTTCCATTTTTGAGTTATTTCCTTTATTTTCGCAAACCCCGCTGTTTTTGCTTGAACTACTTGTTATTCTTGGTTGTTTGTGACGTTTTTGATGTCAAGGGGCTATTATATAAAGCCTAGGTCGTCCTCTTAATGAGATAGACTTTTTACCCTAAAACAAAAACGAGTTTATCTCTCAAACCTAGGCAGCAGCCGCTTCCTTCTCTCTTCTTGCTTGATTGAGTAATCGGACTCTCAAACCTGAGAATCACTTAGTGTTTATCACAAGGCTTCCGCATCTTGTGTGGTCTCACATCGCTCCACCGTTTCTCCTTCAAGACGAGCCTCTCTCCTGAAGAAGAACAACACCATCGTTTGAAGATTCTCGAGTTTTGAGACCAGCGTGTATCATCTTTGGTATCGAGCTAAAGTTCCTTCAATCAGGTTGTGTCTAAACCTATCCTTTGCTTTCAGTCAATTTGCTTTAGAAGTTATTGAGAATCAAGTTATTAGGTTGTTTCAATTGATAGCTTGTTTAATCGTTGCTTCGTTTGCTTATCTTGCTGTTTGCTTCGTTTTGATTCTTTATTGCTTTTGTTTCATCGTTTGTTTGTTTCAGTATTTCGTTGTTTTGGTTTGTTAAGTTGCTAGTTTATTGTTTCATAAAGTTAAGAAAAAGAAAAGAAAAAGGTTAGGTTGCTGAAGGAATCGTTTAGCTTGTGTGTTTCACCTTGTTAAATTATTTGCTTCTGTTTTGTGTACCGCTTGTTTAATCACTTAGAACCGAATTTGATCATCATATTAAGCTGTTGTTGCACCATTAGAGACTGAATTTTCGTGGCTGCTAGGTTAGAGAAGACGAAAATTAAGATAGAAAATTAGGGCTGCACTAGACATAAGTGAAGTTTCCTTTTTCTCGTTTTGTGAATTTTCCTTTTTTCCCGCAAAGCTGTTTGATTATTTCCAGAAAACTAAGCTTGTGATTTTCCTGTTTTGTGCAAGGAGAAATCGACCTCAATGGCTGAGAATTATGATCAAACTGACGCCAACAATGCCATGATTCAAATGATGGCAAATATCAACACTCAACTCCAAGCTCTCACTAACCGAATGGACCGCATGGAGAACCCTCCCATGCCCGCAAGAAGAGAAAATGGACCTGAACCGTATCAGAACCGAAGGGTACATGATCCAGGCGATCTGCCACCGCCACCACCACCACGAGCTAGACATGCTTATGAAGAGCATGAACCAGAGTACCAGCCACCACCGCCTCAGCACTCACCAGACCTGAAATTAAACGCACCAACTTTTGCTGGAAGAGTTGATCCGTAAGCTTATCTAGAGTGGGAAAGGAGAATGGATAAGATTTTTGGCTGTTACAATTACACCGAGGCAAAGAAGGTAGCCTTTGCAGCAGCTCAGCTGACAGACCATGCCCTTACATGGTGGGATCGAGATGTGGCTGATAGGAGACGTTACCAAGACCATCCTATCTCTACTTGGCACGACATGAGACAGTTAATGAAAAGGAGATATGTGCCACCACATTTCCACCGTGAGCTGCAAAAGAAATTCAGACGGCTTACTCAAGGCAACAAATCAGTGGAAGAATATTATGAGGAATTTGAGCACCTCAGAATCGCCTTGAATTAGATGAAGCACCAGAAACACTCATGGTTCAGTTTCTGGATGGGTTACAAGAGCGGATTGTTACAAAAGTGGAAATGCAAGTATATCATCGATGGAGGATCTCCCGCACTTAGCAATCCAAGCTGAACAACAAATCAAGAGAAAGAACTCAAGTTTCAGCCGAAATAAAAATACTTGGAGTTCAGCGCCAAAACAAGCCGATAAGGGCAAAGCAGTTGTGATTGATTCACGTTTTAAACCAAGAGCTCCTGAGCCATCTAGAGACAGTAAAGCTGAGCCCAGACGTGATCATCAGCCTCGAAACCAACAAAATCAGCAGAGGAGCCGAGACATTACCTGTTATAAGTGTCAAGGCCGAGGGCATATATCCAGGGATTGTCCTAATCAAAGAGTGATGATCCTTACTGAATCTGGGGATTATGAATCACAAGATGAAGAAGAGGCTGAGGGGGACGCTGATGAGGAGATTACAGAATTTCCAGACACCGGAGAGCTTCTAATGATGAGACGCATTCTCAGCACCATGATAGAACCGTAGGGAGAGTGCTCAGCGCGAAAACATCTTCCATACCAGATGTACTATCAAGGGGAAGGTATGTTCTCTGATAATTGATGGGGTTCTTGTACAAACGTTGCAAGCCTCTATATGGTTGAAAAACTAGGCTTGGAGAGAACTAAGCATCCGAGACCTTACAGGTTGAGGTGGCTCAATGATAAGTCTGAGTTAAAGATCACCGATCAAGTGACAGTTCCATTTAGTGTGGGGCGTTACAATGATCAAGTGCTCTGTGATGTGGTTCCAATGCAAGCTGGCCATCTCTTATTGGGACGTCCATGGCAGTTTGACAAAGAAACCACTCATAACGGTCGCACTCCAATTTATACTCGTTTATTCATGATAAAAGAAAAGTGAATTTAGCTCCATTATCACCTCAGCAAGTTCATGAAATGCAAATTAAAATGTCTAAAGAAAAGAGTAATGGTGCTAAATCTAACTTCCTAGTTAATACTAGTGAAGTAAGAAGGGCTTTAAAAACTACTTCACACACTGTGCTACTAATGGTCTTTAAGGAGCTTTTTGAGCGCAGGTTCTGTAGCTGTGGAGTTACCTAAGGAGATAAGTCAGCTCCTAGAACAATTTGAGGACGTTTTTCCTGAAGAGATACCGGCTGGACTGCCACCAAGCCGAGGGATAGAGCACCAAATCGATTTCATACCTGGTGCACAGCTTCCAAATAGACCAGCTTACCGTGTGAATCCAGAGGAAGCAAAAGAGCTTGAACGTCAAGTTAGGGCACTAATGGAGCAAGGTTATGTGAGGGAGAGTCTTAGTCCCTGTGCTGTACCGGTCTTGCTAGTGCCTAAGAAGGATGGGTCGTGGAGGATGTGTGTGGACTGTAGGGCGATTAACAACATAACCATTAAGTATAGACATCCAATTCCACGCCTTGATGACATGCTGGATGAGCTTAGTGGAGCCACCATCTTCTCTAAAATAGACCTGAAGAGTGGATATCATCAAGTCGATGAAAGAAGGAGATGAATGGAAAACAGCATTCAAAACGAAACAAGGACTCTATGAATGGCTAGTCATGCCATTTGGACTCTCAAATGCACCCAGCACATTTATGCGTCTAATGAACCATGTTCTTAGGGCATACATCTCGTAAGTTTGTAGTTGTGTATTTTGATGATATTTTAATTTACAGTTCTTGTTTATCTGACCATGTGACACATCTTGAGTTAGTCTTAAAGACTCTCCGAAAGGAAGGCCTTTATGCAAACTTAAAGAAGTGCACATTCTGCACTAATGAGCTAGTTTTTCTAGGATTTGTTGTGAGTTCGCAGGATTACAGGTTGATGGAGAGAAGATAAGGGCTATACAAGAATGGCCAACCCCAACAAGCATCAGCCAAGTTCGAAGCTTCCATGGTCTTGCAAGCTTCTATCGCCGTTTTGTTAAGGACTTTAGTAGTGTGGTTGCACCACTCACATCGCTTATCAAGAAAAATGTTGGGTTTACTTGGGGAGAAGCTCGAATAAGGCGTTTCAGGATCTGAAGGAACGCCTAACTAATGCACCTGTTCTAGCACTTCCAGATTTTAATAAGACCTTTGAAGTGGAGTGTGATGCATCTGGAATTGGGATAGGGGCTGTTCTTACTCAAGGAGGCAAACCAGTGGCTTATTTCGGTGAAAAGCTAAGTGGGGCTGCGTTGAATTGTCCTACTTATGACAAGGAGTTGTATGCGTTGGTTAGAGCTATGGAGACGTGGCAACACTACCTGCTTGCTAGAGAATGTGTAATTCATACTGATCATGAAACGCTGAAGCATCTCAAGGGGCAAACAACACTTAAGAAGAGACATGCTCGCTGGCTGGAGTACATTGAGACATTCCCTTATGTCATTAAGTACAAAAAGGGTAAAGAGAACGTGGTAGCTGATGCACTTTCAAGGAGACATGCGTTGATCACCACGATGGAGTCTAAGGTTTTGGGGTTTGAAATGATTAAGATGCAATATGAAGAAGACCCAGATTTCAAGGATATCTACTCAGAATGTGGTAAAGGAGCCTACAGCAATTTCTACAAGTCGATGGATTTTTATTTAGAGAAAGGAGACTGTGCATACCTCAGGGTTCTCTACGCGAATTGCTGATTAGAGAAGCTCATGGGGGTGGTCTTATGGGTCATTTTGGGGCTGAGAAGACATTGAGCATACTGAAGGAGCATTTCTTTTGGCCTCATCTCAGAAAACAAGGAGGCGTTTTGTGCTAGATGTGTAACGTGCAAACAAGCTAAGTCTAGATCTCATCCTCATGGACTATACATGCCGTTGCCTATACCTACAGCTCCTTGGGTCGATATATCAATGGATTTTGTGCTTGGACTTCCCAAGATTCAGAATAAGGATTCTATCTTCGTTGTTGTGGATAGGTTCTCAAAGATGGCACATTTCATTCCATGTGCTAAAACTAATGATGCTTCTCAGACCTCCAACTTATTCTTCTTCAGAGAAGTAGTGAGATTACATGGAATTCCAAGGACGATTGTATCAGATAGAGACACCAAGTTTCTGAGTCATTTCTGGAGAACGCTTTGGAAGAAGCTGGGAACGAAGCTAGTGTTCTCTACAACTTGCCATCCTCAAACAGATGGGCAAACTGAGGTTGTTAACCGGACTTTGTCAACATTGCTGAGAGCAACCATTGGGAGGAATTTGAAGAACTGGTTAGAGTGTATACCATTTATGGAGTTTGCTTACAATCGAGCTGTTCACTCCGCCACCAAGCTGTCACCATTTCAGGTTGTCTATGGCTTTAATCCAAACTCGCCATTAGACCTCTCACCGTTGCCGCCAGCTGAGATCGTGAGCTTAGAAGGACAGAAAAAGGCTGATTACATCAAGAGCATACATCAAAAAGCTAGAGAGAACATTGAGAAGAAAACTGAGATGTATGCTAAGCAAGGTGATGAACCAGTTTTGAGGTCAAAACCTTCTGAAGAGGGTGGGAATGATGAGGACATCACCTTGGAGCTGAAAGGAGATGACGCTGAATCTGTGGAGAACCCAATTCCATACATTCCAGCCGGCCCTATTACACGCCAAAGGGCTAAAGCATTGAGGCATAAGTTCAATGGATATGTAGCAGCTGCATTGGCGCAAGAAGTAACTCCACCAAAGCCGACTTTGCACCAGCTTCTCAACGGACACCACGGAGGAGGCTTCAGAACCAAGCTGAACCAAGCTTCAGCATCTGACCTGGAGGACTTCAATTACATCACTCTTACTCCAGGAAAGCACAATGACATGTCCGTTGCATCACCGTAAACCGCCAGCTCTCTTTTCGACTCAAATGAGGCTACACGGCTTTCTCCTTCGAGCTGCGCTTTCTGTTCAGGCCCCATGGCCACTTCTCAGCATCAAGACACGTGAGTCTAGTGTCTTCACTGTCATCATATAGTGAAGACACACAAAGACGTGCTAAGGCATTGTACTCTTTTTCCTTACCATCAGTTTTGTCCCAAGGGGTATGGGTTTTCTCGAGGAAGGTTTTAACGAGGCAACACCCTTAGTGCGCATTTTGGACTTGTTCTCGGTCTACTACATCTTTCACAAGTCCAAGAACACTTCAAGAGCTGAGCGCCAAGAGCAAAGACTAACGAGAGACAAGTTGTTCTGTTTTAGCTCAAACTTTCCATTTTTGAGTTATTTCCTTATTTTCGCAAACCCTGCTGTTTTTGCTTGAACTACTTGTTATTCTTGGTTGTTTGTGACGTTTTTGATGTCAAGGGGCTATTATATAAAGCCTAGGTCGTCCTCTTAATGAGATAGACTTTTACCCTAAAACAAAAACGAGTTTATCTCTCAAACCTAGGCAGCAGCCGCTTCCTTCTCTCTTCTCTTGCTTGATTGAGTAATCGGACTCTCAAACCTGAGAATCACTTAGTGTTTATCACAAGGCTTCCGCATCTTGTGTGGTCTCACATCGCTCCACCGTTTCTCCTTCAAGACGAGCCTCTCTCCTGAAGAAGAACAACACCATCGTTTGAAGATTCTGAGTTTTGAGACCAGGCGTGTATCAGAAAACAACGATCACTTATAAAAATCGAGAAGGATGAAAATAAGTTCATGAAATGTTGAAAACTACCAAAATGATTTAAGGGGTGAAATATGCTCATAAGTGGTGTATGTTTCAATATTTCAAATTTTATTATGACATTCCGTTTCGAGAGTTCGTGACCTTCCATTGAAAACAACGATCACTCATAAAAATCGAGAAGGATGAAAATAAAGTCATGAAATGTTGAAAACCACCAAAATGATTTAAGGGGTTAAATAGACTCATAAGTGGTGTATGTTTCAATATTTCAAATTTTATTATGACATTCCGTTTCGAGAGTTCGTGACCTTCCATTGAAAACAGCGATAACTCATAAGAATCAAAAAGGATGAAAATAAGTTCATGAAATGTTGAAAACCACCAAAATGAATTAAGGGGTTAAATATGCTCATAAGTGGTGTATGTTTCAATATTTCAAATTTTATTATGAAATTCTGTTTAGAGAATTCGTGACCTTCCATTGAAAACAGCGATAACTCATAAGAATCGAGAATGAAGAAAATAAGTTCATGAAATGTTGAAAACCACCAAAATAAATTAAGGGGTTAAATATGCTCATAAGTGGTGTATGTTTCAATATTTCAAATTTTATTATGACATTCCGTTTCGAGAGTTCGTGACCTTCCATTGAAAACAGCGATAACTCATTAGAATCGAGAAGGATGAAAACAAGTTCATGAAATGTTGAAAACCACCAAAATGATTTAAGGGGTTAAATATGCTCATAAGTGGTGTATATTTCAATATTTCAAATTATATTATGACATTCCGTTTCGAGAGTTCGTGACCTTCCATTGAAAACAGCGATAACTCATAATAATCAAAAAGGATGAAAATAAGTTCATGAAATGTTGAAAACCACCAAAATGAATTAAGGGGTTAAATATGCTCATAAGTGGTGTATGTTTCAATATTTCAAATTTTATTATGAAATTCTGTTTAGAGAATTCGTGACCTTCCATTGAAAACAGCGATAACTCATAAGAATCGAGAATGAAGAAAATAAGTTCATGAAATGTTGAAAACCACCAAAATAAATTAAGGGGTTAAATATGCTCATAAGTGGTGTATGTTTCAATATTTCAAATTTTATTATGACATTCCGTTTCGAGAGTTCGTGACCTTCCATTGAAAACAGCGATAACTCATTAGAATCGAGAAGGATGAAAACAAGTTCATGAAATGTTGAAAACCACCAAAATGATTTAAGGGGTTAAATATGCTCATAAGTGGTGTATGTTTCAATATTTCAAATTTTATTATGACATTCCGTTTCGAGAGTTCGTGACCTTCCATTGAAAACAGCGATAACTCATTAGAATCGAGAAGGATGAAAACAAGTTCATGAAATGTTGAAAACCACCAAAATGATTTAAGGGGTTAAATATGCTCATAAGTGGTGTATATTTCAATATTTCAAATTATATTATGACATTCCGTTTCGAGAGTTCGTGACCTTCCATTGAAAACAGCGATAACTCATAAGAATCAAAAAGGATGAAAATAAGTTCATGAAATGTTGAAAACCACCAAAATGAATTAAGGGGTTAAATATGCTCATAAGTGGTGTATGTTTCAATATTTCAAATTTTATTATGAAATTCTGTTTAGAGAATTCGTGACCTTCCATTAAAAACAGCGATAACTCATAAGAATCGAGAATGAAGAAAATAAGTTCATGAAATGTTGAAAACCACCAAAATAAATTAAGGGGTTAAATATGCTCATAAGTGGTGTATGTTTCAATATTTCAAATTTTATTATGACATTCCGTTTCGAGAGTTCGTGACCTTCCATTGAAAACAGCGATAACTCATTAGAATCGAGAAGGATGAAAACAAGTTCATGAAATGTTGAAAACCACCAAAATGATTTAAGGGGTTAAATATGCTCATAAGTGGTGTATATTTCAATATTTCAAATTATATTATGACATTCCGTTTCGAGAGTTCGTGACCTTCCATTGAAAACAGCGATAACTCATAAGAATCAAAAAGGATGAAAATAACTTCATGAAATGTTGAAAACTACCAAAATGATTTAAGGGGTGAAATATGCTCATAAGTGGTGTATGTTTGAATATTTTAAATTTTATTATGACATTCCGTTTCGAAAGTTCGTGACCTTCCATTGAAAACAGCGATAACTCATTAGAATCGAGAAGGATGAAAACAAGTTCATGAAATGTTGAAAACCACCAAAATGATTTAAGGGGTTAAATATGCTCATAAGTGGTGTATGTTTCAATATTTCAAATTATATTATGACATTCCGTTTCGAGAGTTCGTGACCTTCCATTGAAAACAGCGATAACTCATAAGAATCAAAAAGGATGAAAATAAGTTCATGAAATGTTGAAAACCACCAAAATGAATTAAGGGGTTAAATATGCTCATAAGTGGTGTATGTTTCAATATTTCAAATTTTATTATGAAATTCTGTTTAGAGAATTCGTGACCTTCCATTGAAAACAGCGATAACTCATAAGAATCGAGAATGAAGAAAATAAGTTCATGAAATGTTGAAAACCACCAAAATAAATTAAGGGGTTAAATATGCTCATAAGTGGTGTATGTTTCAATATTTCAAATTTTATTATGACATTCCGTTTCGAGAGTTCGTGACCTTCCATTGAAAACAGCGATAACTCATTAGAATCGAGAAGGATGAAAACAAGTTCATGAAATGTTGAAAACCACCAAAATGATTTAAGGGGTTAAATATGCTCATAAGTGGTGTATGTTTCAATATTTCAAATTTTATTATGACATTCCGTTTCGAGAGTTCGTGACCTTCCATTGAAAACAGCGATAACTCATTAGAATCGAGAAGGATGAAAACAAGTTCATGAAATGTTGAAAACCACCAAAATGATTTAAGGGGTTAAATATGCTCATAAGTGGTGTATATTTCAATATTTCAAATTATATTATGACATTCCGTTTCGAGAGTTCGTGACCTTCCATTGAAAACAGCGATAACTCATAAGAATCAAAAAGGATGAAAATAAGTTCATGAAATGTTGAAAACCACCAAAATGAATTAAGGGGTTAAATATGCTCATAAGTGGTGTATGTTTCAATATTTCAAATTTTATTATGAAATTCTGTTTAGAGAATTCGTGACCTTCCATTGAAAACAGCGATAACTCATAAGAATCGAGAATGAAGAAAATAAGTTCATGAAATGTTGAAAACCACCAAAATAAATTAAGGGGTTAAATATGCTCATAAGTGGTGTATGTTTCAATATTTCAAATTTTATTATGACATTCCGTTTCGAGAGTTCGTGACCTTCCATTGAAAACAGCGATAACTCATTAGAATCGAGAAGGATGAAAACAAGTTCATGAAATGTTGAAAACCACCAAAATGATTTAAGGGGTTAAATATGCTCATAAGTGGTGTATATTTCAATATTTCAAATTATATTATGACATTCCGTTTCGAGAGTTCGTGACCTTCCATTGAAAACAGCGATAACTCATTAGAATCGAGAAGGATGAAAACAAGTTCATGAAATGTTGAAAACCACCAAAATGATTTAAGGGGTTAAATATGCTCATAAGTGGTGTATGTTTCAATATTTCAAATTTTATTATGACATTCCGTTTCGAGAGTTCGTGACCTTCCATTGAAAACAGCGATAACTCATTAGAATCGAGAAGGATGAAAACAAGTTCATGAAATGTTGAAAACCACCAAAATGATTTAAGGGGTTAAATATGCTCATAAGTGGTGTATATTTCAATATTTCAAATTATATTATGACATTCCGTTTCGAGAGTTCGTGACCTTCCATTGAAAACAGCGATAACTCATTAGAATCGAGAAGGATGAAAACAAGTTCATGAAATGTTGAAAACCACCAAAATGATTTAAGGGGTTAAATATGCTCATAAGTGGTGTATATTTCAATATTTCAAATTATATTATGACATTCCGTTTCGAGAGTTCGTGACCTTCCATTGAAAACAGCGATAACTCATAAGAATCAAAAAGGATGAAAATAACTTCATGAAATGTTGAAAACTACCAAAATGATTTAAGGGGTGAAATATGCTCATAAGTGGTGTATGTTTTAATATTTTAAATTTTATTATGACATTCCGTTTCGAAAGTTCGTGACCTTCCATTGAAAACAACGATCACTTATAAAAATCGAGAAGGATGAAAATAAGTCCATGAAATGTTGAAAACTACCAAAATGATTTAAGGGGTGAAATATGCTCATAAGTGGTGTATGTTTCAATATTTCAAATTATATTATGACATTCCGTTTCGAGAGTTCGTGACCTTCCATTGAAAACAGCGATAACTCATAAGAATCAAAAAGGATGAAAATAAGTTCATGAAATGTTGAAAACCACCAAAATGAATTAAGGGGTTAAATATGCTCATAAGTGGTGTATGTTTCAATATTTCAAATTTTATTATGAAATTCTGTTTAGAGAATTCGTGACCTTCCATTGAAAACAGCGATAACTCATAAGAATCGAGAATGAAGAAAATAAGTTCATGAAATGTTGAAAACCACCAAAATAAATTAAGGGGTTAAATATGCTCATAAGTGGTGTATGTTTCAATATTTCAAATTTTATTATGACATTCCGTTTCGAGAGTTCGTGACCTTCCATTGAAAACAGCGATAACTCATTAGAATCGAGAAGGATGAAAACAAGTTCATGAAATGTTGAAAACCACCAAAATGATTTAAGGGGTTAAATATGCTCATAAGTGGTGTATGTTTCAATATTTCAAATTTTATTATGACATTCCGTTTCGAGAGTTCGTGACCTTCCATTGAAAACAGCGATAACTCATTAGAATCGAGAAGGATGAAAACAAGTTCATGAAATGTTGAAAACCACCAAAATGATTTAAGGGGTTAAATATGCTCATAAGTGGTGTATATTTCAATATTTCAAATTATATTATGACATTCCGTTTCGAGAGTTCGTGACCTTCCATTGAAAACAGCGATAACTCATAAGAATCAAAAAGGATGAAAATAAGTTCATGAAATGTTGAAAACCACCAAAATGAATTAAGGGGTTAAATATGCTCATAAGTGGTGTATGTTTCAATATTTCAAATTTTATTATGAAATTCTGTTTAGAGAATTCGTGACCTTCCATTGAAAACAGCGATAACTCATAAGAATCGAGAATGAAGAAAATAAGTTCATGAAATGTTGAAAACCACCAAAATAAATTAAGGGGTTAAATATGCTCATAAGTGGTGTATGTTTCAATATTTCAAATTTTATTATGACATTCCGTTTCGAGAGTTCGTGACCTTCCATTGAAAACAGCGATAACTCATTAGAATCGAGAAGGATGAAAACAAGTTCATGAAATGTTGAAAACCACCAAAATGATTTAAGGGGTTAAATATGCTCATAAGTGGTGTATATTTCAATATTTCAAATTATATTATGACATTCCGTTTCGAGAGTTCGTGACCTTCCATTGAAAACAGCGATAACTCATAAGAATCAAAAAGGATGAAAATAAGTTCATGAAATGTTGAAAACCACCAAAATGAATTAAGGGGTTAAATATGCTCATAAGTGGTGTATGTTTCAATATTTCAAATTTTATTATGAAATTCTGTTTAGAGAATTCGTGACCTTCCATTGAAAACAGCGATAACTCATAAGAATCGAGAATGAAGAAAATAAGTTCATGAAATGTTGAAAACCACCAAAATAAATTAAGGGGTTAAATATGCTCATAAGTGGTGTATGTTTCAATATTTCAAATTTTATTATGACATTCCGTTTCGAGAGTTCGTGACCTTCCATTGAAAACAGCGATAACTCATTAGAATCGAGAAGGATGAAAACAAGTTCATGAAATGTTGAAAACCACCAAAATGATTTAAGGGGTTAAATATGCTCATAAGTGGTGTATGTTTCAATATTTCAAATTTTATTATGACATTCCGTTTCGAGAGTTCGTGACCTTCCATTGAAAACAGCGATAACTCATTAGAATCGAGAAGGATGAAAACAAGTTCATGAAATGTTGAAAACCACCAAAATGATTTAAGGGGTTAAATATGCTCATAAGTGGTGTATATTTCAATATTTCAAATTATATTATGACATTCCGTTTCGAGAGTTCGTGACCTTCCATTGAAAACAGCGATAACTCATAAGAATCAAAAAGGATGAAAATAAGTTCATGAAATGTTGAAAACCACCAAAATGAATTAAGGGGTTAAATATGCTCATAAGTGTAGATTTATGAGTATAGAGTATAGATTTGTGAGAATAGAAGCAAGAATTGAAGAATAAAAAAGATAAAGTGTGGGCGTTTTTGGGAGAGCTCACAAGAGGCTGAAAACTGTTTTTGTTCTTATTAGCTTAAAAACATGTTTACAAGGCTATACACTCTATATATATGCAAGATACAAAGGCAACTAGGTTAAAACCTATAGAAAAATATCTGAATTCAAAAAAAGAAGGATAAGGTGGTGTGGACCACTTGGAGACAAGCTGTCCCTTTCTTTCTCAGCGTGGTCCCCCCCTCTCTTTTAGCTTGCTGACTACTTCACCCAGCTCGTCTTCATCTAATGGCTCTATTCGTGCGTATTCCGGGTTTAGTATTCGTGCATATTCCGGGTCATGCTCCCGTGACTCCAACCGTTCTATTTGTGTGGACTCCGGGTTTAGTGTTCGTGCATATTCTGGGTTTAGTGACCGTGCAAATCCCGGTCACTCTTCTCCCGTATCATCCGTGCAAACTCTGGGTCATTGTGAGTACTCTCAACACTCCCCTCAAGGTTGGCCGGTGAGGACTCCATAGGCTAATCTTGTCATGGATGTACTCACAAACACGCAACGGAGTAGCCTTAGTGAATATATCCGCCATCCGATCTCCACTCTTCACAAACTTGGGCTCAATCAACCCTTCTTGAATCTTTCCTCGAACAAAGTGACAATCCACTTCTATATGCTTTGTTCGCTCATGGAATACCGGATTAGAGGCTATATGGATCGCAGCTTGATTATCACAATATAAGCTCATCGGTTTATCATCACTAATCCCCACATCCTTAAGAAGGGCCTTTAGCCATATCATCTCTTTAGTGACCTCTTTCATTGCTCTATACTCAGCTTCAGCACTAGATAGAGCGATAACTTTCTGTTTTTTGCTTCTCCATGTCACTAGATTACCTCCCAAGAATGTGCAATATCCGGTTGTTGATTTTCTATCTTCTTTATCTCCAGCCCAGTCAGCATCACAATAAGCTTCCAATTCAGTTTTCCCATTGCACTTTAACCATATTCCCTTTCTGGATCCCCTTTAAGATATCGGAGTATCCTCTCCACCATATTCCAATGGTGTGTTTTGGGAGCTTGCATATGTTGGCTCACTCTATTGACTGCAAAACAAATATCCGGTCTAGTAATCGTTAGATAAATCAACTTCCCAACCAACCTCGATATTGTTTCACATCTGGCCATATCTCCCCTTAATCACATCTTGATAACCTTCTTCAATGGGTGTTCTTGCTGGTTTTGATCCCAGCTTTCCAGTTTCTTTTAGTAAATCAATCACATACTTCCTTTGTGATATGAACATCCCATTGGTCTCCCTAATCATCTCAATGCCCAGAAAATACTTCAACTCTCCCAAATCTTTAATATCAAACGAAGACTTCAAAATCCCCTTAGTTTCACTAATCCCTTCAACATCACTTCCAGTGATGATGATATCATCCACATAGATCAATACCACCACTATGCCTCCTTGATTCTTCTTAGTGAATAGAGTATGATCAGCCTCAGATTTTGTAAATCCCTTATCCATCAAACAACCACTCAATCTTTGGTACCATGCCCTCGGTGATTGTTTCAATCCGTAGATGGCTTTCCTCAACTTACACACTTCTCCTTCTTGTGTACCATATCCTTGAGGACAAGCCATGAAGACTTCTTCTTCCAGATCACCATGTAAGAAAGCATTCTTCACATCCATTTGCCATAGTCCCCATGATAGATTAATGGCAACGGATAGAAGAGCTCTAATTGAATGCAATTTAGCCACCGGTGCAAATGTTTCAGTATAGTCTTCTCCATAGACTTGTGTGTATCCTTTTGCCACTAGTCTAGCTTTGTACCTCTCCACTTCACCATTGCTCTTATACTTGATGGTGTAAACCCACCTACATCCCACCAGCTTCTTCCCTCTTTGGAAGTTCAGTCAAATCCCATGTATTATTCTTCTCCAAAGACCCAATTTCTTCCCTCATAGCCTGGACCCATGTCTCATCCTTACATGCTTCTTCATAGGATGTTGGGATCTTATTTTTATCAATCTTGCTCAGATATGCTTGGTGCTCCTTAGGGAAGTAAGCTAATGAGCAATACTCCTCAATTGGATATCTTCTGGCTGCAACACTTGTTTCTTCCTTTTGAGTAATGTCCGAACTACTTAGTGAGGGAGGAGTGCTGTTGCCTATAGGAACAGGATCTAAGCCCGCCGTACACTCAGAACAATCCCCACTCAATGTAGAGGACACTACTTGCTTAGTATCAGCTTGAGCTGTTGCTAGACCATTAAAATACACCCTTGTATTTTTCCAATTTTCTGGACCAAACTTGAGTCTTGTGCTTCTTCTTAGAACAGGTTCTTGCACGTGAGTCTCCACATTCTCCACCTCAGCTTCGTGGTCTTCAGAAACATGCTCTTCACTTTGAGGGACCGAGGCTTCTTTTTCTTCCTCAGATTCCAATGAAGAGCTACTTTCTTCGGATTGATGACTAACCGAATCCATTTCCTCCTCAATTATGATTTGACTCGCTCCTTCTTCATCCCCTTCTTCCCTAGGTGATATACTTCTCAGTATTGATTCCATATCCGCCCTAGTGCTAACAATCTCTTCTAAGTCTCCCCACTTCTTCTCGGTGAAATAACCCACTTCTTCATCAAACCGGACTTCTCTTGATACATATATGCGTTTTGTCTCTCGGATCATAACACTTGTAGCCCTTTTGAGTGCTTGAGTATCCAACAAACACGCACTTAATGCTCTTAGGTTCCAGCTTATTCCTTTGAGCTTCAGGGAATAAACACGTAAAGCACCTACATCCAAAGACTCGGAGATGATCAATGCTTGGTTTAATACCATTCAAGACCTCATAAGGAGACTTGTTTTCCAGATTTGGTGTTGGGAGCCTATTGATCACATAACAAGCTACCATCACCGCATCTCCCCAAAATCTCTTAGGAACTCCTCTCAAACATCATACTTCTAGCCACCTCTAGCACATGTCTATTCTTCCTTTCCGAGACTCCATTTTGCTGAGGTGTGTATGGGCAAGAAGTTTGATGAACTATCCCCTTATCATCCACAAACTTCTTGAACTGAGTGCTTGTGTATTCTCCTCCATTGTCACTTCTAAGGATCTTAACTCTTGCTCCAAATTGTGTTTCCACATAGTTGTAGAATTTGGTGAATGATTCAAACACTTGATCTTTGGAACCCATTAGTGTCACCCATGTATACTTGGACTTCTCATCAATGAATGACACAAAATACTTATATTGATCCTTAGAAACACATGGAGCTGTCCACACATCCGAATGGACTAGCTCAAAACACTTCTCATACATTGTACTTGAATCCGGAAAGCTACTTCTACAATGTTTTCCTAACACACAAGCTTCACACTCTTTATTCTCTTGAACTAGGTTGGGCAAGACCATGCTGAGCACCTTACTACTTGGATGTCCCAAACGTGAGTGCCATAAAGAGCTTGAACCAACCGCAGTAAGAGCATATGACTTCTCTCCATCATCCACCTTCTTATTCAAAACATAAAGACCATCCTTCACTCCTCCTTCCCCAAACACCTTAT
Source organism: Boechera divaricarpa (assembly GCA_026770425.1). NCBI lineage: Eukaryota > Viridiplantae > Streptophyta > Magnoliopsida > Brassicales > Brassicaceae > Boechera > Boechera divaricarpa. The sequence goes on along the minus strand of JAMKOQ010000565.1, from coordinate 8,249 downwards.
CAGTCTTATTGTCCTGAAACTGAACCAAATCAGACCCAAAAATAACCTTGCAATCTAGGTCCTTTGTAGCCTTATGAACCGATAATAAGTTAGAAGTGAATTCAGGAACATATAAGGCTTTAGTGTTTTTCCTAAACACTTCAAAATCTCCAATTCCTTCTATAGGCACCTCCCTACCATTAGCTACCTTAACCATTCCACCATGAGGTCTAACATTAGCTAATAAGGTTCCATCCTTAATCATATGGTGACTAGCACCCGAATCAACAATAACCTTGTTCTGAATTTTAGAAACAAAACATTACTTACCTGATTCGGTGAGCATTGAAATGCTCTCGATCCAAGCTTCAACATCTGATTTTTGAACCAGCCCATTACCCTCTTCAGCTAGAGCTGTTCCAGCAAACACCCTTTGCCCTTCACCGCCTCCTTGGCCATTTCCTCTCAGCCTAGCCGGTTTCAAGTGTGGATGAAGAGTCCAGCATTTTTCTTTGCTATGACCTTTCATCTTACAATGCTCACAAACTAGTGCTTTCTTGTCTCCATAAAGCGCCGGTTTGTACACAGCATGAGCCATCTCACTAGATGGTTGAAATAGGCTCCTTGAGCCTTCCTCCTTCTGAATTTGTTGACAAATTTCATTTAGAGTTGGAAGTTTGTCAAACCTCAAAATATGTTGAATGAGACCCTTATAAGAGTCATTGAGAGTAAGCAGCAACCCAAAGACTTGATCTTGCTCCCTCCTTTCATTCAGTTCCTTAAGGTCATTTGTGGGTGGTCTAAGCATCTCCAACTCTGCCCACAACCCTCTAAAGACCCCAAACAAATCATTGAACGCCTTCCCCTCTTGCTGAAGATCATTCAAAGCCTTTTTCACCTCAAAAATCCTAGAAATGTTTGAAACATCTCCATACACGCCCTTGAGTGTATCCCACAACTCCTTGGCAGTTTCACAATAGGAATAACCAGCAAGGATAGAAGCATCTAAAGAGCCTTGAATCATGGTTAAGACTTGCTGGTCCTCCTGGTCCCATTTCTTCACCTTCTCAGCTCTAGCAAGCAGCATCCTCACCTTCCACCATTGGGCTCTTCTTCACAGCCTCAATGCCATCTTCAACATATCCCCATAGCCCTCGGCTCCTTAGGCAGTCTTTGCAGTCCTTGACCACAACAAGTAGTTATTCCCCTTGAGAACAACTGGTAGAACAGCTTGCTTTTGCATCTCCATGAATTGTTTGCACTTTCAAGAATAAACCAAGATTTCTCAAGAACACAAACCCAGATTTTTCAAGAACACAAACCCAGATTTTTTTTTTTTCAAAAACACAAGAATAAACCCACTCGCATCTTTAGAACCGCTTCCGATACCATGTAGATTTATGAGTATAGAGTATAGATTTGTGAGAATAGAAGCAAGAATCAAGAATAAAAAGATAAAGTGTGGGCGTTTTTGGGAGAGCTCACAAGAGGCTGAAAACTGTTTTTGTTCTTATTAGCTTAAAAACATGTTTACAAGGCTATACACTCTATATATACGCAAGATACAAAGGCAACTAGGTTAAAACCTATAGAAAAATATCTGAATTCAAAAAAGAAGGATAAGGTGGTGTGACCACTGAGCAAAGCTGTCCCTTTCTTTCTCGCGTGGTCCCCTCTCTTTTAGCTTACGGACTACTTCACCCAGCTCGTCTTCATCTAATGGCTCTATTCGCCATATTCCGGGTTTAGTATTCGTGCATATTCGGGTCATGCTCCCGTGACTCCAACCGTTCTATTTGTGGACTCCGGTTTAGTGTTCGTGCATATTCTGGGTTTAGTGACCGTGCAAATCCCGGGTCACTCTTCTCCCGTATCATCCGTGCAAACTCGGGTCATTGTGAGTACTCTCAACAATAAGTGGTGTATGTTTCAATATTTCAAATTTTATTATGAAATCCTGTTTGAGAATTCGTGACCTTCCATTGAAAACAGCGATAACTCATAAGAATCGAGAATGAAGAAAATAAGTTCATGAAATGTTGAAAACCACCAAAAATAAATTAAGGGGTTAAATATGCTCATAAGTGGTGTATGTTTCAATATTTCAAATTTTATTATGACATTCCGCTTCGAGAGTTCGTGACCTTCCATTGAAAACAGCGATAACTCATTAGAATCGAGAAGGATGAAAACAAGTTCATGAAATGTTGAAAACCACCAAAATGATTTAAGGGGTTAAATATGCTCATAAGTGGTGTATATTTCAATATTTCAAATTATATTATGACATTCCGTTTCGAGAGTTCGTGACCTTCCATTGAAAACAAGAATAAAAGAGAGGAGTGTAGGAAAAGAGTATAGATCTCGTGGGTTGTTGTAAACTTAAAAAATAAATTAAGGGGTTAAATATGCTCATAAGTGGTGTATGTTTCAATATTTCAAATTTTATTATGAAATTCTGTTTAGAGAATTCGTGACCTTCCATTGAAAACAGCGATAACTCATAAGAATCGAGAATGAAGAAAATAAGTTCATGAAATGTTGAAAACCACCAAAATAAATTAAGGGGTTAAATATGCTCATAAGTGGTGTATGTTTCAATATTTCAAATTTTATTATGACATTCCGTTTCGAGAGTTCGTGACCTTCCATTGAAAAACAACGATAACTCATTAGAATCGAGAAGGATGAAAACAAGTTCATGAAATGTTGAAAACCACCAAAATGATTTAAGGGGTTAAATATGCTCATAAGTGGTGTATGTTTCAATATTTCAAATTTTATTATGACATTCCGCTTTCGAGAGTTCGTGACCTTCCATTGAAAACAAGCTTAGATAACTCATTAGAATCGAGAAGGATGAAAACAAGTTCATGAAATGTTGAAAACCACCAAAATGATTTAAGGGTTAAATATGCTCATAAGTGGTGTATATTTCAATATTTCAAATTATATTATGACATTCCGTTTTCGAGAGTTCGTGACCTTCCATTGAAAACAGCGATAACTCATAAGAATCAAAAAGGATGAAAATAAGTTCATGAAATGTTGAAAACCACCAAAATGAATTAAGGGGTTAAATATGCTCATAAGTGGTGTATGTTTCAATATTTCAAATTTTATTATGAAATTCTGTTTAGAGAATTCGTGACCTTCCATTGAAAACAGCGATAACTCATAAGAATCGAGAATGAAGAAAATAAGTTCATGAAATGTTGAAAACCACCAAAATAAATTAAGGGGTTAAATATGCTCATAAGTGGTGTATGTTTCAATATTTCAAATTTTATTATGACATTCCGCTTTCAGAGAGTTCGTGACCTTCCATTGAAAAAAGCGATAACTCATTAGAATCGAGAAGGATGAAAAACAAGTTCATGAAATGTTGAAAACCACCAAAATGATTTAAGGGGTTAAATATGCTCATAAGTGGTGTATATTTCAATATTTCAAATTATATTATGACATTCCGTTTCGAGAGTTCGTGACCTTCCATTGAAAACAGCGATAACTCATAAGAATCAAAAAGGATGAAAATAAGTTCATGAAATGTTGAAAACTACCAAAATGAATTAAGGGGTTAAATATGCTCATAAGTGGTGTATGTTTCAATATTTCAAATTATATTATGACATTCTGTTTATAGTATACTGGTACTGCCATTGCAGACATCTACAATTTATACGAACACAAAGTTCAGAAGATAAGTTCATGAAATGTTGAAAACCACCAAAATAAATTAAGGGGTTAAATATGCTCATAAGTGGTGTATGTTTCAATATTTCAAATTTTATTATGACATTCCGTTTCGAGAGTTCGTGACCTTCCATTGAAAACAATGATAACTCATTAGAATCGAGAAGGATGAAAACAAGTTCATGAAATGTTGAAAACCACCAAAAATGATTTAAGGGGTTAAATATGCTCATAAGTGGTGTATATTTCAATATTTCAAATTATATTATGACATTCCGTTGAGAGTTCGTGACCTTCCATTGAAAACAGCGATAACTCATAAGAATCAAAAAGGATGAAAATAAGTTCATGAAATGTTGAAAACCACCAAAATGAATTAAGGGGTTAAATATGCTCATAAGTGGTGTATGTTTCAATATTTCAAATTTTATTATGAAATTCCGTTTAGAGAATTCGTGACCTTCCATTGAAAAATTAATGAGATAACTCATAAGAATCGAGAATGAAGAAAATAAGTTCATGAAATGTTGAAAACCACCAAAATAAATTAAGGGGTTAAATATGCTCATAAGTGGTGTATGTTTCAATATTTCAAATTTTATTATGACATTCCGTTTCGAGAGTTCGTGACCTTCCATTGAAAACAGCCGATAACTCATTAGAATCGAGAAGGATGAAAACAAGTTCATGAAATGTTGAAAACCACCAAAATGATTTAAGGGGTTAAATATGCTCATAAGTGGTGTATGTTTCAATATTTCAAATTTTATTATGACATTCCGTTTCGAGAGTTCGTGACCTTCCATTGAAAACAACGATAACTCATTAGAATCGAGAAGGATGAAAACAAGTTCATGAAATGTTGAAAACTACCAAAATGATTTAAGGGGTTAAATATGCTCATAAGTGGTGTATATTTCAATATTTCAAATTATATTATGACATTCCGTTTCGAGAGTTCGTGACCTTCCATTGAAAACAATGATAACTCATAAGAATCAAAAAGGATGAAAATAAGTTCATGAAATGTTGAAAACCACCAAAATGAATTAAGTGGGTTAAATATGCTCATAAGTGGTGTATGTTTCAATATTTCAAATTTTATTATGAAATTCTGTTTAGAGAATTCGTGACCTTCCATTGAAAACAGCGATAACTCATAAGAGAATCTAGAATGAAGAAAATAAGTTCATGAAATGTTGAAAACCACCAAAATAAATTAAGGGGTTAAATATGCTCATAAGTGGTGTATGTTTCAATATTTCAAATTTTATTATGACATTCCGTTTCGAGAGTTCGTGACCTTCCATTGAAAACAGCGATAACTCATTAGAATCGAGAAGGATGAAAACAAGTTCATGAAATGTTGAAAACCACCAAAATGATTTAAGGGGTTAAATATGCTCATAAGTGGTGTATGTTTCAATATTTCAAATTTTATTATGAAATTCTGTTTGAGAATTCGTGGACCTTCCATTGAAAACGGCGATAACTCATAAGAATCGAGAATGAAGAAAATAAGTTCATGAAATGTTGAAAACCACCAAAATAATTTAAGGGGTTAAATATGCTCATAAGTGGGGTATGTTTCAATATTTCAAATTTTATTATTACATTCCGCTGCGAGAGTTCGGGACCTACCATTGAAAACAGCGATAACTCATTAGAATTGAGAAGGATGAAAACAAGTTCATGAAATGTTGAAAACCACCAAAATGATTTAAGGGGTTAAATATGCTCATAAGTGGTGTATATTTCAATATTTCAAATTATATTATGACATTCCGTTTCGAGAGTTCGTGGACCTTCCATTGAAAACAGCGATAACTCATAAGAATCAAAAAGGATGAAAATAAGTTCATGAAATGTTGAAACCACCAAAATGAATTAAGGGGTTAAATATGCTCATAAGTGGTGTATGTTTCAATATTTCAAATTTTATTATGAAATTCCGTTTAGAGAATTCGTGGACCTTCCATTGAAAACAGCGATAACTCATAAGAATCGAGAATGAAGAAAATAAGTTCATGAAATGTTGAAAACCACCAAAATAAATTAAGGGGTTAAATATGCTCATAAGTGGTGTATGTTTCAATATTTCAAATTTTATTATGACATTCCGTTTCGAGAGTTCGTGACCTTCCGTTGAAAACAGCGATAACTCATTAGAATCGAGAAGGATGAAAACAAGTTCATGAAATGTTGAAAACCACCAAAATGATTTAAGGGGTTAAATATGCTCATAAGTGGTGGTATGTTTTAATATTTTAAATTTTATTATGACATTCCGTTTCGAGAGTTCGTGACCTTCCATTGAAAACAACGATCACTTATAAAAATCGAGAAGGATGAAAATAAGTTCATGAAATGTTGAAAACTACCAAAATGATTTAAGGGGTGAAATATGCTCATAAGTGGTGTATGTTTCAATATTTAAAATTATATTATGACATTCAGTTTCGAGAGTTCGTGACGTTCCATTGAAAACAACGATAACTCATAAGAATCAAAAAGGATGAAAATAAGTTCATGAAATGTTGAAAACCACCAAAATGAATTAAGGGGTTAAATATGCTCATAAGTGGTGTATGTTTCAATATTTCAAATTTTATTATGAAATTCTGTTTAGAGAATTCGTGACCTTCCATTGAAAACAGCGATAACTCATAAGAATCGAGAATGAAGAAAATAAGTTCATGAAATGTTGAAAACCACCAAAATAAATTAAGGGGTTAAATATGCTCATAAGTGGTGTATGTTTCAATATTTCAAATTTTATTATGACATTCCGTTTCGAGAGTTCGTGACCTTCCATTGAAAACAGCGATAACTCATTAGAATCGAGAATGATGAAAATAAGTTCATGAAATGTTGAAAACCACCAAAATGATTTAAGGGGTTAAATATGCTCATAAGTGGTGTATGTTTCAATATTTCAAATTTTATTATGACATTCCGTTTCGAGAGTTCGTGACCTTCCATTGAAAACAGCGATAACTCATTAGAATCGAGAAGGATGAAAACAAGTTCATGAAATGTTGAAAACCACCAAAAATGATTTAAGGGTTAAATATGCTCATAAGTGGTGTATATTTCAATATTTCAAATTATATTATGACATTCCGCTTTCGAGAGTTCGTGGACCTTCCATTGAAAACAGCGACAAACTCATAAGAATCAAAAAGGATGAAAATAAGTTCATGAAATGTTGAAAACCACCAAAATGAATTAAGGGGTTAAATATGCTCATAAGTGGTGTATGTTTCAATATTTCAAATTTTATTATGAAATTCTGTTTAGAGAATTCTGTGACCTTCCATTGAAAAATGAAGTGATAACTCATAAGAATCGAGAATGAAGAAAATAAGTTCATGAAATGTTGAAAACCACCAAAATAAATTAAGGGGTTAAATATGCTCATAAGTGGTGTATGTTTCAATATTTCAAATTCTTTATTATGACATTCCGTTTCGAGTTCGTGACCTTCCATTGAAAACAGCGATAACTCATTAGAATCGAGAAGGATGAAAACAAGTTCATGAAATGTTGAAAACCACCAAAATGATTTAAGGGGTTAAATATGCTCATAAGTGGTGTATATTTCAATATTTCAAATTATATTATGACATTCCGTTTGAGAGTTGTGACCTTCCATTGAAAATGGGCCGATAACTCATAAGAATCAAAAAGGATGAAAATAAGTTCATGAAATGTTGAAAACCACCAAAATGAATTAAGGGGTTAAATATGCTCATAAGTGGTGTATGTTTCAATATTTCAAATTTTATTATGAAATTCCTGTTTAGAGAATCTTGCGTGACCTTCCATTGAAAACAGCGATAACTCATAAAGAATCGAGAATGAAGAAAATAAGTTCATGAAATGTTGAAAACCACCAAAATAAATTAAGGGGTTAAATATGCTCATAAGTGGTGTATGTTTCAATATTTCAAATTTTATTATGACATTCCGTTTCAGAGTTCGGTGACCTTCCATTGAAAACAGCGATAACTCATTAGGAATCGAGAAGGATGAAAACAAGTTCATGAAATGTTAGAAAACCACCAAAATGATTTTAAGGGGTTACAATATGCTCATAAGTGGTGTATGTTTCAATATTTCAAATTTTATTATGACATTCCGTTTCGAGAGTTCGTGGACCTTCCATTGAAAACAGCGATAACTCATTAGGAATCGAGAAGGATGAAAAATCAAGTTCATGAAATGTTGAAAACCACCAAAAATGATTTAAGGGGTTAAATATGCTCATAAGTGGTGTATATTTCAATATTTCAAATTATATTATGACATTCCGTTTCGAGAGTTCGTGACCTTCCAATGGGGCAAAGCAGCCATAACTCATAAGAATCAAAAAGGAGATGAAAATAAGTTCATGAAATGTTGAAAACCACCAAAATGAATTGGCAAGGGGTTAACATGCTCATAAGTGGTGTATGTATTCTAATATTTCAAATTTTATTAAAGTGAAATTCTGTTTAGAGAATTCGCGGACCTTCCATTGAAAACAATGATAACTCATAAGAATCGAGGAGAATGAAGAAAATAAGTTCATA